>ML783355.1:7036-59173 GCA_009831015.1 Picea engelmannii | reverse complement strand
CGCATCATATCCATCATCATCAATAACATTTAAACATTCATAAAATTTACATTCACATAGTAGATCGCATCATATCCATCATCATCAATAATATTTAAACATTCATAAAATTTACATTCTCACAATATATCGCATCATATCCAAATATATTTAAACATTCATAAAGGTTCATACATCTTAAAATTTTAAGTGTATCATTTAATAGTTTCACTGTGAATAGAAAATAAAAGTCTGTAGGCCTCAGGTAATCCTGGTTGTCTATGCCAAAAGGTGGTGTTACATACACCCAACCTTGAGAAACATATTCTCGAGGTGGTCAAAAAAGTGAGGGATAGTCTCATCGTAGTGTCTCGGCGTCTTCCCAAGTAGCAGATCCTGGACTATACTTGTCCCACTGGACCTTAACTTGGTCTACCAAATGGTTCCTGAGCTGTCGGACTCTACAATCCAATATGCGTAACGGTTCTACCGTGAGAGTTCCCACATTCGATACCTGCAATTCCTTCCAATTTAGTTTATGTGATTCATCAGCAACATAATGACGTAAAACAGATACATGAAAAACATTATGAGTTTATGCAAGTGGGGTGGCAGTATGAGACGATAGGCAACGGGTCCAATTTTCTCTTGGATTCTGAACGGTCCTATAAATCGAGGTGACAACTTTGTCCCCTTCCCGAACCGTATGGTACTCTTATTAGGCCTGATAGGAATGAAAACCTGGTCTCCCACTTCATAACTTCGGTCGGTCCTGTGTGCATCCGCATAACTTTTCTGCCTATCCTGTGCTTCCTTTAGTCTCTGCCTAATTTGAATCACCTATTCCTTCATCTCTTGAAGAAATTCTGGCCCAACTATTACTCGGTCTTCTAATCTATCCCAACTCAACGGTGTTCTGCATGGTCTTCCATACAGAGCTTCGTAGGGTGGCATTCTGATGGAGCTATGAAAACTGTTATTGTAGGAAAAATCTACCAAAGGTAGGTACTTCTCCCACTGGGTTTGATTATCCATGACATACATCCTGAGCATGTCTTCCATGACTTGATTTACTCTCTCAGTTTGCCCATTTGTTTCGGGATGATAAGTTGTGCTTAAGTTCAACTGAGTCCCCAATGCTGACTGCAAACTTGTCCAAAACCTAGAAGTGGATCTGGATTCCCTATCTGAAATGATCTTCTTAGGTATCCCATGCAAACGGATAACCTCACTTACAAACACACGTGCCACATCAATGACATCGTAAGTGTCTCTAACCGGAATAAAATGAGCACTCTTGGTTAACTTATCCACTATCACAAGAATGGCATTGTGTCTATGAGATGTGAGCGGTAACCCCACAACAAAATCCATAGAGATGACTTCCCACTTGGACATAGGAACATCATGTGGTTGTAGGAGGCCTGCTGGGTGATGGTGTTCGGCTTTCACTTGTTGACACTCTAGGAATTTGGCGATGAAATGGACTACATCGCGCTTCATGCCTACCCAGAAGAAGAGCTTCCTCATGTCTACGTACATCTTCTTCACACCCGGATGCACACAATAAAGTGCTCTATGGGCTTCCTTTAGTATGATGCTTCGAATATCCCCATCTTCAGGGATGTACACCCTTCCTCGATATCTTAACAGTCTGTCTGCTTCCAGACTATATCCTTCATACTTTGGATCTAATTTCCTCCCACTCTGGAGGTTTGAAGTAACTTTTAAATACCAACTGTCTCCTTGGAGTTGCGTCAACACACATTCCCTCAGATTGACCTTTAAGGGTACCAAGGAGAAGACACGTGTTCTCCTACTCAAGGCATCTACGACCACATTTTCCTTTCCCTTGATGTATGAAATACCAAAATCGTACTCACTCCATCGCCTTTTCCTGACATTCATATCCCTTTGAGTGAAGAGATGTTTTAAACTTTGATGGTCTGTTTTGAGCTCAAAGTTTTTCCCCATAAGATAGTGCCTCCAAAGTTTCAGAGCTAGCATTACAGGTGCCAACTCTAAATCATGAGTAGCGTAAAGCTCTGCGTGTTTCTTCAATTTCCTTGATGCATAAGCTATCGCTCCTCCATCTTGCATTAGCATGGCCCCCAACCCTTGCTTCGAGGCATCCGTGCAGACTGTGAAGTCCTTTTCCATATTCGGCACTCGTAGAATTGGCGCACTAGTTAGTAACCTCTTAAGCTCAATGAATGCACTATCACATTCTTCTATCCATTCATACCTGACCCCCTTGCACTGCAAAGTGGTGATGGGTTTCGCTATTTTAGAGAATCCTTTCACAAATCTTCGATAATAACCTGCTAGCCCCATGAATCTTCTCACCTCATGGGCATTTTTCGGCACTGGCCATTCCATAATGGCCTTTGCCTTTTATAGGTCCACAAAGATTCCTTCACCAGAAATTATATGACCTAAATAATGAATTTCTTTCTGGAAGAAGGAACACTTCGAAAACTTCCCATATAATTTGTTCTCCCTAAGGCAGGACAACACCACTCGCAAGTGTTCCTCATGTTCTCTTTCGTTCTTGGAATATATGAGGATGTCATCTAGAAAGACTTGTACAAAACAGTCTAAGTACTTTCGGAATACGGCGTTCATGAGGCTCATGAATACTGTTGGCATATTGGTCAATCTGAAAGGTACTATGACAAACTCGTAATGTCCAAACCGAGTTCAAAAGGAAGTTTTAGGAATATCTCCTTCCTTAATCCTTAACTGGTGATACCTTGATTGCAAATCGATCTTTGAGAATACTGCTTCTCCTTTCATCTGATCGAAGAAGTCATTTATTTGCGGCATTGGGTACCTATTTTTCACTGTAGCACGGTTCAAGTCCCTATAATCTATACACAATCGTAAGGAACCATCCTTCTTCTTCACAAAAATTATTGGTGCACCCCAAGGTGAGACACTGGGACTTATTAGCCCTAAGTACAGTAACTCTTTTAACTGCATTTGCAACTAACAAAGTTCTGGCACTGTCATCCGATACAGAGTTTTGGAAATTGGTTCTACACCAGGTTTTATCTCAATAGTAAAATCGAGCTCCCTCTCAGGAGGTAACCCTGGTAACTCGTTCAGAAAAACATCCTTCAATTTTGACAATACTGGGTATTGATCTAATGAGGGTCCCTTCCTTTCATTCACTGCTTCCACTACATATAGTCGACACCCTTGCCTCAAGCATCGCTTAACCTTCATAGTTGAGATAAAGCGTAATGACACCTTTCTCCATACACCCTGGATCTCTACATGTCTTCCTTCATCGTCGACACAAAGCACCCTTTTTGTGAAACAATCTACCAAAGCTCAATGAGCTTCTAACCAATCCATTCCAATGATTAGGTCATATGCCCCTAGAGTAGTGATGTATACCTTCAACCTGGTAGTACACACTCCCAAGTCTACTATACAATTATCAACGCTCGGTCCTACCGCTTGTTTTTCCCCCGAAGCCATCTCGACTTGTTTAAAATCATCATGCTCGTAGGCTGCCAACCCACTCTTTTCTAATGCAGATGGTGAAATGAACCTATCTGTCGCACCATAATCAAATAAAATCTTTACATTGATATGATTCAGCGTACCTGATGACTCCACCACCGTGGATTGATGTTCGGCCTGACGATTATTAATCGCTGTGTAAATCTGGTGGCTGCTACTTGCTCTTCCCATCAGGGCCTTTCCTTCTCTATGCACAAATCTTGATTGTAACTTTGGGCAGTCACGCTGGTAATGGGGTCCTCCACATCCCCAATAGGTAACATGAGATTGAACTTGCGCACTATTCTGTGACTGTCTCTGAAATGAGTTCCTTCCCCTGGAACCCCTACCCCTACTAGCTATTCCCTGAGATGGCCATGGACCTGTCTGCATCGTTGGTGATGAACGAGATGCTGCACTCACTGCCATTGAAATCTCTGCGGCTACTGTCCTTGGTGCGACTTTGTTACCATATGGAGGTGGCCTTGAGCCCCCTCCCCTGGGAAATGTCCTAGGGGCCTTCCCCACGAATCTAGGACGATGCGGAAAGGAAGGTCTCATACCTCCAGTTAAGTTCATGTGTTCCTCCGCATAACGCACATTTTCCATAGCTTTCGCTACTGAAGACGGTTTCCACATCCGCACCATAGCCCTTATCTTAGGTTTTATCCCATAGATGAAGCGTTCTGCCTGTCGTTGGTCATTATCCATGTATGAAACATATTTGACCAATTCCATAAACCTGATCTCATATTCTTCTACGGTCTTGTTTCCCTGTACTAAGGCATGAAACGCTACTACCTGTTGTTCCTCATAGTAAGCTAGCAGATATTTCCTTCAGAACCTCTCCTCAAAAAGTTCCCAAGATACGGTGTCCGAGGTAAGATGCAGTTGTCTTTCCAGGTTTTCCCCACTAGTTCAAGGCACTGTATCTTAACTAAAAAATCGCTATCTTCGCCTTTGAGGTGGACGCATAGTCCCTTAAGGAAAAACACCTTGTCATGCCTTCCAACCATGCTTCCGCGTGCTCACTGGCGCGACCCCCGACAAACTCCGGAAGTTTAATCTTCTGCAGTTATTTAGTGATGTCTTCGGGTGGAGGTCCTCCCCCTGAATCCCTCGACGCTTCTGGATTACCCATTCCAAATGGTGGGGGCTCCACTTCGATCCCTGCTGGTTGACGCCCTTTTAAAGTCTCATTTATGGCCTCCAAAGAACGCAGTATGAGAGCTAGTTCGAGCAATGGTGGTGGCGGTGTTGGCGGTGCCTGCGACGATGCTCCTCTGCCTCGATTCCCTCGAGTCCTAACCATCCTGTATGATTTAACCTGCATCAACCAAGGTTGTCAGGGTGAGTTCAAGGATGTTTCAAATTTGTGCAACTTAAACTAGAAAACAGGGTTAGGCGTGAGTTTCTTTTTACTTGTCTGTAAACAGACGTTACTCTCTTTAGGAGAGGTGGCTAGGTTAGGGCTAAAGAAACTAAACTTGACTTCTTCACCTAAAAAAACTATTGACTCCTCTTGTCTCATAGCTACGCTAGCTTTGCGCCATACTCGCCAATTTCTCTAGCTTACTTTCCTAGCGCGCATGAAACCCCCTCCCGCTTACCTTGGTCTAAACCCCTAAACCTTTCGTCTAAAACTAATTAATGCAATTTTCAACCTAAAGTTGATTAATTATTAGGAACTTAAAATCTAAACTAAACTTTAACCCTAATTCCAATCGTCTTAAACAACTCATTCATTTAATCCCGTAAATTAATATTATTATTAATTAATTTATTAAGTACCTAATTAATCATTAATTTAACTTAAATTATTCACTTTGATTAACCACCTTTGGTTAATCATATTAACTTATAGTTAATTATTCATTCTAGTTTATTAATCCCTAAAATCATTAATTAACTTAATTAATTGTTTTAATTAATTGAATTAATTAATTATAATTTAAACTTTACATTAAAATAAAAATTTAAATGAACACACAAAAAAATAATAAAAAAAAGTATATATAAAAATTTTAATAATAAAAAAAAAATCAAAATAATTAAAAAAAAAGTGCGGGCACGCATGGATTCCACGTGCCCGCCTTGCTTCCTCCAGCGCCCTCCTGACCTAAACCTAATCCTACACGTACTCTCTCTCGAGCTCTCTTCCCCTAAAACCTTACAGAAACTCTATCTCCTCTCCACTCTGCTCTCTCCCTCTCGGCAGGCTCGATGCTCGGCTCTGAGCGCTGGTGCTTGGGCGATGGCTTGTGTGTATTGTCTCTGACATTGGTTGCTAGTGCTTGGGTGATGGCTTGTGTGTATTGTGGCTTGTATGTTAAGCGCGTGCGAGCCCAAGTTTACCCATTCGTGCTTGGTGCCTAGTGCGTTGGGCTTTGAGACATTTATGGTTGCGTTGTGTTGTGTTGTGTGGCTTGCGAATCTAGCCCACGAGGGCATCCACATTTCTAGAATCTACCATTCACACTGTTTTGCATCTATAATATCCTCTCAAATGTGGATTCTTCCCACACATCATTTAAGTGATCACCTCCACTTGAGGATTGTTCTTCCTGAACGAGGGTAGATGAGACAGGATGAACCCTCTTATTCCACGACTGCTTCCACCCCAATTGCAATACCTTACTACAAGTTTCAGAAGCTGCCATATACCATTAAGAGCCATTGTTGCATAATCTTTGCTTTACCGATATGTCGGAAATTCGACCACGGCTCCTCTGCTTCCTCGGACGATGAAACCGCCGGAAAAATATGTTTACAAGAATAAGTAATGATAATAGTGATCGAGGACAGAGGTTGTTGGATTGGTCTTTGCATTGGGCTTTGTATTGAGTATTGGGTTGTATATTGCGTGTTGGCGTTGGCTCATGGGAACTTGTGCACTGGGTTTGTGTATTGGTGTCACGGTGGAGCATGAGAAGGAACAAACTGTGTCTTGTAGAACCTTAGATTGTTGAAGCCGTGGAAAATGTATGTGTTATGGGTATTCCTGTTTATTTGTTTGCTTTCATNTTGCCATACAGGGACCGTGGAAAGGCCGTCCTTATCTACTTCATAGGTCGGTGGTGGCTTCTGTAATAATTGGAGGAATAACTACACTGTGAAACAGAAGCCTTTGGTGAGTGAAAGCAGTCCGTTGCTATCCAAGAAGCACCAGGATGGCGAAGATTGTGTGCACAAAGGATTCAATGGCGCCTCTTTCTCTGGCGCGGTGTTCAATCTATCGACTACGGTGGTGGGAGCGGGGATAATGGCTCTGCGTGCTACTATGAAGGTCTTGGGATTGGTCCTTGGGATTCTTCTCATTATCTTCGTTGGATTGTTGATGGATGCTTCAATTGACATTCTCTTAAGGTTTAGCAGAGCCGGGGCAGCGACTTCCTATGGCGGCGTCATGGGAGACGTCTTTGGGAGAATCGGGAAGGTGTTGTTGCATATCTGTGTTATTATTAACGATTTGGGAATTCTTATTGTCTACATGGTTATGATAGGTATTTATCTCCCTTAATTCATGAAATTATGTTGGTTTATTTTTGAACTGGCTTCCTTTTATCAGGATCCTGGATTTAACATTACCTAGAAGTATTAGTACCATTCGATTTGGATGTCTTTGACTAATCAGCCGATAGTGGAATATTTATTATGTCAATATTTTTTTTTTTTAGGATGCACGAGACCCAAATCGCTATGGCTTGGGCTGGCACACATTCATAAGAAATAGAATGTCATTTGGTTACCCAGAAACCTGGTGGTACTTTATTAGCTACTCGCGTTCACCAGGGTTATATTAGCTATCTACATTCAATGACCTGGCAAGCCATCGTTGACCCATTATGTTGTTTTAAATTTGGTAAATTGGATTTTGGGTTGTTGCTTTCATTCTANTTAGGGGTGTTGTGTACTGCCAAAATGTTCTATGTTCTAGGTTGATATCCTAAACTGCATTTTGATACCAGATTTGCGTATGTAAGAGAATTGTGCCCTTACAAAGTGCTGGGAAACCTCCCTTTATGACTTTTAGGAAATTGAGGGCTTCAAGATTCAAGAAAGGATGTATTCTAGTCGAGTTGTTGGGATTTAGGTCTTCGTGTTTGAAGAATCACATCCCCAAATGGCTTCCTCTCTATGTAAAATCGATTGGGTTACATTGTGATTCTATGGGATTGGTGCAGACCTCCCATGCAATGTTCGCCCCTAAAGAGTATGGAGTTATTTTTTTATTTTTTTGTACTATTGTTCACCATCTCAAAATGGAATAATATTGCCTGTAGTACCCTTAGGTATGAGTGTTGTCATTGCTTTGGCTCGAGCATTCCTTGGTCACTAAGTTAATCCTGTTGGTGAATTTGATTGAGACTTTATTAGAATAAAGATTATTGTTAAAAGACCCAACACTTTTACCTTTTTTTTTTTTAGCATATTCAAACTATTTATTAACTTTTTATTATTTTAAAACGTTAATTTAATGGTTTATGCAGTTGGGAGGCAGATGATGATTCCATTGTGATTTTTCCAACTTTTCACATGAAGAAAAGACTGCCCATCTGAGTCAAGAAGATCATTTCTCACTTCTAACTGTACATAAAATATTATTTCTGTTTTGACAAATATATCATATAAATTAAGGTGAGATGATTCTTATTCCTCTTTTGCTTAAAGTTGTCTCCATAAATAAATTTGGTTTTCAAATCAAAACAGATCATTAATTTAAGTTTCAGGGTTGTTTACAGACACATAGCTTAGCTTTATGTCCAGAGTTAAGAGGATGGGTGGGTAGGTGGCCCTTCGGTCCATTTTAAACTACATCTCGGATACCATGTGTAGAGACCTAAATTAATTAAGCCTAATAAAATTCATACAATTAAACATAAAATTTCTTTCAACGCATAAGTAATTCATTAATCATCATATAAGCATTTAATATTCAAAAGAAATTAAATTTATCCACAGCATGAAAATAAATTACATAATCATCACATAACCCAACAAATTCATAAATAAAAATAGCTCTGTCTGATGTTATTATCCCAATATTCGGTTGTCTTCTCTGTTGCTTTGCCTAGCCTGATGCTCTGACCAAACCCTGCCCAAAACCGACTAACCACCCAGCCATCTAGGAGCAGCCTATCCGGCTCCCTAGCTCCAGGATTCCGTAAGGATTCCTAGCCCCCAAGCCCAAAACTCCCAGCAACCTGGTGCCCCCTGCAACAATTCACCCAACCTCCAAAACCAAACTCCAAAACCAGAAAAATATCCAACAGCCAAAAATACAGTCCTCTCCTCCCAATTTTTCATAATGCCCCCTCCCGAAGGCCTCTGCCCAGTCATATCTCCCCCCATTCACCGACTCCCTACCCTCCATTAATGCCACCCACCTTACCCCTCCATTTATTACCCTATCCTTCCCTTTATTACCTTATCCCCTATCATACATAAAATCTTATAATAAATAAATTAAAGTCCATTTACTACCTTATCCCCTGTCATACATAAAATCTTATAATAAATAAATTAAAGTTATTAAGCCTTGAATTCTTTATCCAAACCTTTAATGAGTTAATTAATTAATCAACAGATATAAACAATTAATATTGTTAATAGATAATCATTGTTTAACTAAAATATATTAGGACAGTTAATTATTTAATTAATTATATTTGATAAACCTTAAGCAATCATTTAACTAGGGTTGTTACACACACACACACACATATATGTATATCATATACATACATACATACATACATACATGTTTGTGTGTGTGTGGAAGTTGTTTGGCGATTAAAGAGCAAGGTTTTTTTACTATTCAAGAGTGTTGAAAACTTGAAATTTCCCACCATTATGCAAATCATCAAAAAAATGTTAACATTGTTTGGAAAATTTCTAACAGGGATGCAAATGGGGTTAATAAATTTGAGGATATTACAAAAGTAGGGATTGAGAATTTTGAACATATTTATAAGGTGGAGGATAGGGATACTATAGTAGACGTGATACATATGACATCATTTTATCCCTAGCTTTGTGAATGAGGACTCAAATCAAAGATTAATGAGGGATGTTTCAAGGGATGAGTTACAGGAAGTTCTCTGCATCTTTTAAAAGGATAAAAGTCCAATCCTGGATGGCTAGTCTATAGAGTTTTTCTTGGGTTTCTTTGTTTTCATAGAGGGGGATATTATGAGGGTCACTGAGGAATTTAGATATTTTGGAAAGTTCTTAGTAGTTCTCAATGCCACTTTCATTTCTCTCATCCCAAAATCTAATAATCTTGTTTCATTTGAGGAATATAGACCTATCTCTCTATAATAATACTACAAATTTATTGCAAAGATTATTGCCAAGAGGGTTAAAAATTTGTTATCTAAATCTGTCTTAGTGGAACAGATTGAGTTTTTGGAAGGAAGGAAAATCCATGAGACCATTGGGGTGGTTCAAGAGGGACTCCACTCTATAAAATCTGGTAATGTTAAGGCTATGGTGGTCAAAATAGACTTGTCTAAGGCATATAATAGGGTTAGTTGGTTATACATGTTACTTCATGTGGAATTTTTTGTTCCTTTTGTCAACTAGGTGTCGATTTTTGCTTCTTTGTTTCATTCTTAGTCTTGGTCAATGGGGTTGCTTCTTCTTTTTTCAAACCTAGAAGGGGTCTAATATAGGAGTGCCCATTATGCCCTCTTCTCTTTGTATAGGTTGTTGAAGGGCTTAGCAAAACTTTGATTAAGGGAAAAAGGAGTGGGGCCTTCAAGGGGGTAATGGTTGTGGGATATTTTTATCTTTCTCGTTTACTTTTTGTTGATGACATTCTATTTATTTGTGATGAGTCAAGAAGGGGTGTTGAAAAACTGAAGAGTATTCTTGATCGTTATTATCGAGCTACTAGGATGGTGATAAATGTTGGAAAATCACCCATCTCTTATAATGGGGTGGTTGATGTGGATAAGGCTTAATTTAGTGAGATTATGCCTGATAATATGGTTTTCCTAGAGGAGGGATTGAGTGTTTAGGATTTCACCTAAAACCAAACTCTTATCTAAAGAAAGACTAGCTTTGGTTTATCACAAAAGTAGAGAAAATAATCAATGTTTGGTGTCGTAGGTGGCTCTCAAGGGTAGGATAATCGATTTTGGTAAAGGTTGTTTTAGAGGCTACTCATATTTATTGGATGTCTCTTTCCTATATCCCTAAGGGTATTCTAGGCATTGTGAGGAGAATATACATTATATTTCTTTGGTCTAGCTATAGGGAGGAAAAAGGATCCCCCTGGTGAAGTGGAAAATATTGGCTACTCCGAAAGATCTTTTCAGTGGTTGGGGTTTAAAAAAAAAAATTCTTTTCTCAAGACCTTGGTAGCCAAAAATGTATAAAGACTTATTCAAGGAGAGGAACTTTGGTGTTATGTTGTTTCACCAAGTGTTCATTTTCCATATTCAATTAGGATTGGATTACAAAATATGTGAAGAATATGCACATCGTATCAACCATTTAAAAAGCAACGATAATGTCTTTCTCAATCATAGGTGAAGTGATTGTGTGGAGGGTGGGAAATGGGAATGGAGTTAGATTAGGGGAGGACATGTGGTTGGTTTGTGGATTGAACTTTATGTTTCCTAATCATATGCTTCAACACTTGAGAATCAAAGGGTTGTAAAATCTTTCTCATGTTGCAAATCCTAGTCGTACCTCTCTCTGGAGCCAAGCTTGGATGCCAATTGATAGGTTAGAGTTCAGGGGTAAGGATGCCTTAATTTGGGAGGCTTTGTATCAAGTTTAAAATCTATCCAAGTAAGGATTACAGATAAAGAGGATATGATTATCTAGGAAAATTCTCCTACAAGGGAGTATACTCCAAAAGCAAGATATGTGGTTTTTAATTCAAATGAGATTCAAAGGAATTTAGTGTGGTGGTGGAGTAAGGTTTGTAAGTTTAAATTGTTGATATTATGGTAGTTGTGGGAGGTATTAACCTCCATATGCAACCTTTGAATAGAATAGAATATTCTGGAAGTAAGAGAAACCCTAAACAGATGTGTGAAAACCCTAGAAGACATGTTGGCTCAGCAGAATATATAATATTAAGGTATTATCCTCCATGAAGACAAGTCAACCTCACAGGAAAAAGATAAACATAAAATATAAATACCAGAAAGTCAGCTCGGACCAGCTAGAAAATCTGTTGGATAGATTGGTATAAATAGAGGGCGTCTTGGCTCATTTGTTCAATCTCCCTCACTCAGGAAACTAGAAACAATGCACAAGTTTGGAGGAGGAGGAGGAGGAGCTGCTGCAGTTGTACAATTTTCTCTTTTTTTAGTCTTTCTGGTACTTTCTCTTGTGCGCTACCCTTGGAGAAGGTGTGCTCTCTTGGTTATATGTTGGTTATTGTGTGGCTTCCTAGAATAATTCTTTCTGTCAAAGGTTAAGGTGCTCGAGGGTGGATTTGTGCCTATGGTTAGGTGGCAATGGTGTAGCATTATCTATGGTGAAACAAGCACATCAACATTATTCTAACAAGCTATGGTCCCACACTACCTTCAAAACAGTCTAACCGCTAGAAGGTAGATCGGGAGTTCCTTATCAAGCTCGTTGTAGCACAAGTTGCAACTGCAACTAGGGTTTCTAATTTTGCAGCTGTAATAATCCCTAAACCAAAATTCTTGGTCATTTTCAGTGAAGCATTGGACCTAATTTTTGGGTATTCTAGTGTTCCCTATCCTAGCGCACCCTTTGGTGCCCTTATCCAGTAAAAACGTCAATTTTGACTGGTCAAAGTCAAATTCAAAGATTGACTAGTCAAAGTCGAAGTTAAAGGTTGACTTTTGGTCAAATTTGATTTTTGTGGTCAAAGTTGAAATTCCAGGGTTTCTAGCTTATTCTAATCATTGAACCTTTTTTATTTAGTTTCTAACCTCTTCTTTTCAAGATGGTGTCTAGTTTCAGATTAGAAGACAAGTCAAACGATACTACAAATTTCAAAGGTATGCACTTGTATATTCTTTTTAAGTTATATCATCCAACAAAGCATGAGTGTGTTTGCAGGGGATGTACAAGAGACCTTGTCCAAGCGGTGATTTTGATATCAGTACATTCATAGGATCAAGCACACCCTCCCTAGAAGTGAAGACTCTAGGTTTGATTATTTAAAAATTGATATGTCTCTAGCTATAATGGAATTATTATGATATTGTGTTGCATCTTGATCTATTGAAGTTATGATCATTATACTAACCCCTTAATACTAGAGATACACTTGTTGATCTCCTCTCTAGGAAATATTCTTGTTCTTATGTAAATGCTTATTGTTTATGAGATGAAGTTGATCTCCTTTAGGAGATGTTCTTGGTTACTAACCTAAACTCCAGGTAGGATATCTTCCATGGAGGATACCATGGAGATTTTGTTGTTCTTGTTTCTTGTTTCGGGCAGGTCATAAGAGATAAATCTAAGAAGGAATCAAACTTAGAGGGAGTTAGTGATGAAGAAGAAGCCATCATAGTTTCATGACACTTTGTAGAATGCAAAGGGGCATGCAGTAGACATAAGTGTGGTCTGGGGATTCTCTCATATAGAGGAAGTTGATTTCAGAGTTTGAGATGAAGGATCTTGACTGGATATATTTGGATTGGAAGTGTGGTTGGCACTAGATGAGATATTTAGTGAGGATACTGAAGACGTTTAGCATGATGGACAGGAAGTCCATGGCCACACCTATGATGACACATCTAAGAAAGTTGTGTCATGGGATAGACATTTGCTTTGCAAAGAGCACCTTGTGCCAGTATATGGTTGATCCATGATTGTATTATTGGGTTATAACACAACATGTAGGTACCTATGTTGTACAGATAGATATGATTGATCTCTGATGATGAAATATGGTTGTCGGGATATACATTTTTTGGATTGGAAATGCAGAAGACGGATCTAGCACTCGGGGTGCTACTTCAGCTTGAGATCGAGCAAGATTTCCAGACAAGCAGGGAAGCAGATATATGTAGCACTAAGTCATATATCATAGCTAGTGACACAATATATGAAGCATGATGTCTTTCCAAGGATCTTGCAGGGCTTCATTAGAGACATGGTGCAAGAAGGAGTAGTGAGGCTCCATCACATATCCACGAATGAGCAGATAGTTGACACTTTCACTAAGCCTCTGTCTAGGAAAATCTTGAAAGGAATGCAAATGTTTCCCTGGGGGAGTGTTTATTATTGCAACATCATTTCGATATTCCAAGATTGATCAAACATACTTGATCATGTGGGAATAGGCCCATATGTAATCTTTGACGGATTGAAGTTTCGAGTTGTTGCTAGATCTCCTATGTGTGAATTGCATCGGGCTTGAAACTCTCACGAGTAGGTGAGTAGTTAACTCACGAGTAGGTGAGTAGCCTTGATAAGCATCGAGACGACTCCATCTCCACAGGAATTGGGCTGCAGACCATGGGAGATAAGGAACATCTACATCCGAAGTAGATGTGCCCCGACGTAGTTTTTTTATGGACTGAAGACTCAAGGTGCTTGAGTTGCAATTCCACGTGTTTGATAGCATCGATTTGAATGCATTCACGGAATGATCCTATGAGAGGATCACCATGAGGTGTTTGTGGCTCCGATGTGTTCATAATTCTTGTCATGGGACAAGAATGACCCAAGGTGCTAGACACACATGTCTGATAACATCGAGCTAAATGCATTCACAGAGTGATCCTATGAGAGGATCAACTATGAGGTGAATGTGGCTCCGATGTGTTCATGATTCTTTTCATGGGAAAAGAATGACCCTAGGTGCTAGACACATGGTGGTGGAGATGGATCATCAATATAGCTAAGTGGGGCTCATGGATATTGTGATATTTTTTATGACAGAAGAATACCAAGAACAAGTACGATGATATGTTTTGATGATTGCTACCAGATAATGATGATAGTAATGATGACACTCACGAGATGGGTGTAGCCATGGGTGAGCATTTCATGTGGGTGTATCCCATGACGATGATGGTGACACACACTACGAGGTGTAGCTCTAGTGTTCTCTAGCGGGTTGTGCCCCTAGACGAGATTGATAGATCCACATGGGTGTAGCCATGTGTGACGTGATGATGCTACATGTAGAATGGTATACAAGACTATGTGAGTCTTGCATATGCCATGGGAAGATGGATGGATGCATTTGAGACCATCAATACATCCCTAGCTAAGAGGGAGTGTTGATCTTATGGTAGTTGCGGGAGGTATTAACCTCCATATGTAACCTTTGACTAGAATAGAATATTCCATAAACAAGAGAAACCCTAAATAGATGTGTGAAAACCCTAGAAGACATGTAGGCTCAACAGAATATATAATATTAAGGTATTATCTTCAAGGAAGACAAGTCGGCCTCATAGGAAAAAGATAAACATAAAATATAATTACCAGAAAGTCAGGTTGGCCCAGCTAGAAAAGTCACTGGACAGATTAATATAAATAGAGTACATCTTGGCTCATTTGTTCACTCACTCTCACTCAGGAAACCATAAATAGTGTGCAAGTTTGGAGGAGGACAAGCAACAACTGCAGTTGCACAATTTTCTCTTTTTTTTTTCAGTTTTTTGGGTACTTTCTCTTGTACGCTACCCTTGGAGAAGGTGTGCTCTCTTGGTTATCTATTGGTTATGGTGTGGCTTCCTGGAATCATTCTTTCTGTCAAAGGTTAAGGTGATCAGGGGTGCTTTGTGCCTATGGTTGGGTGACAATGGTGTGGCATTGTCTATGGTGAAATGAGCACATCAAAATTATTCTAACATAAATTCCCTTCCAATGCTTGCATATTTATGTGTATACTACTCACAAATAAGGTATTGACTTGAGACAATTTACAAAAAAGGAGTTGGTATGGCCCGTGAAAATGTACTCTCTACAAGAATTGTGAGGAGTCAATCACTCATCTCAAGATGACATGTGCATATTCAACACAAGTCTCGAAGGAACTTGAATGGATGATAGTATTAAAGAATGTTTGTTTTGGATCCTTTGTTGAGGAGGATTTAACGAGATGGTGTGATAATTAGTTAGTTTTGAAATTTAAATCCCTTCTTGTGATCTTAGCTTGGGGAATTTGGTTGGATATAAATTCTAGCATGTTTGAAGACAGACTTATACCCCCAATTCAATGTGCTTTCTAGGGATTAAGCATGCTTAAAATTTTCCCTCAACAGAAAATGAAAATTCATAAAATATTGGTTGTTGAGGAGGTAGTAGAGAATTCAGGATCTTGGACATACTTTGATGGGGCAACACAAAGAGAACATCAGATGTGTGGAGCTAGGGGAGTATTATTTTCAAATGACTCACATTGTGTAAGGTACAAATCTAGATTGGGGTCAGGCACTAACAATTATGTTGAAATTATGGCTCTAAAGCTTCTATTATTTTAACAGGTGAAAATGAGGTCTCCTGAATCCAAGTCTTTGGGTATTCAATGAATGTGATAAAATGGTTGAAGGGGGAACAACACTATTTGAATTATTTATTGGCTCCGTTAATTCAGGATATTAGGGGGTACTACATTGTGTTTTCTGATATATCTTTTATTCATGTCTACAAAGTGAGAAAAATACAGTTACAGATGCTCTTTCAAAAGATGGCATACAAATGGATTGAGGACAGTGCCACATCCACAAATAAAATCAAGGGCAAAGTTTTGGATACTATCATCCACCATTTAATGAATGATATTTTTTCTTTGGATGTTCTTCTTCATCTGCTATTCTTTTGGGGAAGAGTCGTTTTAGGATATTTTGATGTTTGGATCATTTTTTTTTGTTAAGGTCACTGTTATGGAAGCATTTACTTGTTATTTTTTCCATGTATTTAAGATTGGTTAGGGTTGTTAGACTATCTGTACTTTTGGGGGATTGGTTGATATATATAAGATTGTATGGTTGGATGGGAACATCCAAATGACATTATAATTTCTAATGAGGAATGCCAAATATTTTTTTAAGGGTTATATGATGCTCAAAGAAGGTTGATGAAACATTGTTTCAAGATTTTGAAAAATGTAATTTCGTTTCATTAATAAAGTTACGATTTATTTTATTTTATTTTGTAGGTACATACATACATATATGTATGTGTGTATGGATAGGTATACATATATGTGTGTGTATGAAAATTGTCCAATGGATGGATAACCCAAGAACAATTTCTTATTATTTCAATTTATTTCGTCTCGAAGGCTCATTTATTTATTTCCAAGGAAAGTGCATAACCCTGAGGGACTCAAACCAAGAACCTATTAACACAAAACTAAAAAAATGCTCGAATACACACACACACACACACACACACACACACACACACACACACACAGATAGATAGAGAAATGCCCAACAATATTAACGACAAGTGGTTTAGATATGCACAATGTGTGTGTGTGTGTTTTCCATGAAAAATAGCCTCAGAGAAACCCTCTAGGGATTCCTCACATTATGATGGGAATGACACTCGAGGTAGATGTCTTCATAGTACAACATGTACTCCTAATCCAAAGGGAATCTACTCGACATAAAATTCATGCCTTTAACACTTTCCAAGATAGGATGCAATAACATATTCTTGAGACTATAGCCACCCTTCATCCAGTTTGAGACCACCTCAAAGTCCCTATATACATGCAACTAAGAGATCCCTTGATCCCCTACCAACCTCAATAGTAGATTCAATCACATTAGCTCTAAATGATTCTTTGAGCTCATGTTAATCCTCCAACAACCTAGATTTAGGTTCTAACAAGCCTAGATTCTTTCCATCTTTCCAACCTTAAATCAACAAAGTAGTAGTTATTTCATTTGCATCCTACACCAAGGTAAAGATGCCTTGATTTTGAAATGTAATAACTAATTCCTAACAAATTCTATATAATAATCCACTTTGAATTGATGGATCTTCCCCAATTCGACTATATCCCCTTTCTCTATCTTCCATACAAACCAATTTCCCACCACAAGAAAATCCAAAACCAATGCCTTCCAGACTATAGACCTGTTTTGAAAATATTTGTTTTCCTTCCAAATCCATTCTTCTAAGGAGAGAGGGTCAATATACTTTCTAACTATTTCATGCCTTCACATCCCTTGTTTTAATAATCTTCCAAAGGCTTTTGGTTGTTCAAGACTTACCAAAGAGATGGATATGTTTTATCCCCCAACCTCCATCTTTGGGTTTTTCCAATGATTTCCATTTTACCAAAGGAATTCCTTCCTTCTCTCTCTTACCAATCCAAAGGGACTTGAAACACCCTTTTTCTTTTTATCGAATCCAGGAGCCCTTTAGGGTTGAAATCCATAGTATGTCAATAAAATAGAATTGTTTCTAGAAATGACTTGACCAAGATCAATATACCTCATAAATAAAGACACTTATTACACCACTACTTATTCCTATACTCAATCTTTTCAATAAGCCACTTCCAATATGACTTTCTATAGTCATTTGGTTTCAAGTAAAAACCATAGATGTATGAACCCTTCCTGAAAGTCTGACATCTAATAAGGAAATATTGGCATGGACCTTCTAACATTTTTCTGCCCCACCTCATTAAATGTGATGGAATATTTACGCCTATTCATTTCCATACATAAGGATATATAGTACAAATAAATAATTTCCTTTAGTTTGTGTGCCTCTCTTCTTGACTGATCACATAAAAGAAAAACATCAACAACAAACAACAAGTGCATCAAGGAAAAAAAAGACATTCCTAGTTTACTCCATGTCAAAGAACCAATTCTTTTAGCCTCTTTAGTAAATCATCTTAACCCTTTAGCTATAATAAAAAAATAGGAGAGGTGATATAGGACACCCTTGCCCCGACGCTCTTGAGAGATTAAAAAACCCAATGTTGAGCCATTTATTACAAAAATAAATGAGACCGACGAGGAACACCACAAAATCTAATTAACTATTTGAACACAAAATCTTATATGAAGCAAAACTAGTCTCAGACATAACCAAGAGGATCTAGTATAATCCTTGGATAAATCTAGCTTTGTAATCGTTGCATACGCCCTCTATATTTTGATGGTATGCAAACCCTCTTGAAATACCCTAATAGCTCCATCAATTTGTCTACCTTGCATAAATCCAAATTATTCTTTTGATATCGATTCTATAAATGTATTCTTCACACTAACATCTATACTTTAGTTATTATCTTATTGATACAATTACATAACGATATGGGATAAAATCATCAAATGATTCAGGGCTATCCTTTATGGGGATTAAAGAGATAAAAGTAGATATTAAATGCTCCAAGCACTTTCCCCAATATTTTAGTATCTCCCACCACCCTTAGTAGCTCCTCTTCCAACATATCATAAAACCCTACAAACAACTCCATTGTCCACCATCAAGCCATAGGCTCTTATCCTTTTAAAAGGAGGCCAATACAACTTTTAATTATTTTTTTGACACTTCCTCTATCATCGTCTCATTTTCCTCCTTACAAAACTAGGAAAAAAGGTTGTAATATTCATTATTTTGGTTATATCAATTCTATTTGGTTCTTTGTATAATCCCTTAAAATGAGTAACACCCATATCTATTAAGTCCTTTAAAGACTTTGTCATACTACCATAAAGGGTTTTCATTTCGTAGCTAGCATCTATATTTTTCCTATGATTGGCATCGTTGTGGAAATAACTTATGTTTTCATCCCCGTTAGCTAGGCAAAGGGCCTTGCTCTTTAACCTCCACTAATCGTATTTTTCTTCCAACAGTTTCCTCTTAGTATTTTCCAAATTCTTCAATCTAGTCCTATTGGTATCTTCAAAACTTGAGCCAAAATCTTGTGAGTAGGTATTTTATACATCCTTCTTGATTGAAACAAGAACATGCTCTTCTCTACATATTTTATCAAAGGCCCATTTCATTACAACAATTTTAAGTTCTTTGAGATTTTCTACCAGCTAAAGACTAATTAATTCTCTTCAAGAAGGATTGAATCTCACCCATTCATCCTTGACACGATTTAAAAACCTCTCATCTTTTAACCACTTGGTGTTAAATTTTAAAGGAGTAGAGGGGTTTTCCCCTTCCTTCTCTATATGAAGAAGAATTGGAAGGTGAAGAGAATTATCTCCAACCTCGTCTGAAGTCCTGATTTTTTCTGAGTCATTCATGGATAATTTAGACACTAAAAATATATCAAGCCTTTTTTCTATCTTCTATTCCCTAGTCTTGAAGCTTCTCCATGTTGGTGAGATATTTAAAGGCTCCAAATCCACCAACCTAGCATCTTCAAGGTTTTGGAGGAAAATATATTCCAGGGTATCCTCCCTCACTATTTTCCCCTAGTTTTCATATTTTTTGGTTGTAATGTTTAAATATCCACCTATAATCAACCTTTTAGCTTTAACAAATTGATGTTCCAACAGATCATCCCAAAAGGGGATCCTCTCCTCATATGGCCCATATACATTGACAATATTGAAGGCTTTTCCAAGATCCAAGGAGTAAAGAATAGCTCCTTTCCCTAAATTCAACACCATAGAATGTGTTAATTTGAATGATTTGATTATCCACCCAATCAGTAAATGCTTGGATCAACCTATTAAATCCAAGCCTAAGAAATCTCACTCATTCCATAACTTTGTTAAACCATTAATTAACTTTTTCCCCTCCTCCATTGTTTCTTGAATCAAAATAATATCAATCTTGTGGAGATCCATAAGTATTCTTAGGGAAAATTTCTTCGAGGACTTTCCTAGACCCTTGATGTTTGAAGACATAATAATCATCAAGACACCTTCATTGGGGCATGTCCTACTCTAAGGGCCTCTTCCAAAAAAATTTGTTCCCCCTCAATAATTTTTCTGATAGCCTTGTTTTGAGAAAGGTAAATGTGTGATTTTCTACCCCTACCTTGGGATTCCATCCCTACATCCTTACTTATTCCCTCAAATACTCCCCCCAATCTCCCATTAAACCCCTTCCTAGATTGAAAAGGGTATCTAAATAAGTCACCATTAGAAAACACATCTCCATCATTAGTTGATAGACTGGAAACGAGCCATTTTGGACCCTTCCCCAATCCAATGGTAGAATATATATCCTCTTCCAAGGATGATCTCAATGGAAAATACATTCTAGATCCTATAAAAGGGTCACGGTGCAATACAAAATGCTCCTTGCTAGTTTCCCCAAATGATCCATAAACAAGGGTTTTATATCCCACTCGCTTCACCAACACAAATCCTCTACGAAATTATATCCTTGTCTTTGTCTCCAACAAGGCTACCAGGCCTCTATCATCTTCCTTGTAGAGGGATCTTGTTCTTCTATGTCCTTTTGATGGCTACAAAGCCTTCATTCTCAATGGATCTTGTACCCAACAACCAGTTTTGTTTCGAATTGATTAGTTGGCTCCTTTCTCCATGTAACTTGCACGCAAAGAGCCAAATAAAAATGCAAAGGAAAGTAAACCTTAGCTCTCAATGCGATAATAACATATACCCCTTCTATGTAGTATTCCAACAGGGGTCTTCTGAGTTTTATATTATGTGCTCAATGTACTATGAAAGGTCAAGACCATTGTCCATCAACATGTTGATATTTTGATGTAACTAAGGAATATAGACTTTTGTATTTGTATTGGTCAAACCTCGAGAAGGTTATTGTAATCTTGTTGTATAAATCAACTCAAAAGAAATTATTATTTTATTGTTATCCTTATTGTAAAAGTCAAAACATCCCCTCTTAGGGTTGCGTCTTTTCGGTAGTCAAGTTATGTGTATAAATAGAGGTCGAGTTCCTCTCATTTGTATACACACACAACTTTCCTTCTCTTGTGTATTTGGAGCATAGAAAAGGAGGTCTAACAAAGGAGGTCTAGCATAGGAGGTCTTGGTTTCTTGGTCTTTGGTATCTTGGTCTTGGTCTATTTGTGGATAGCTATAAACATGACATTGTACTGGTTGAATGAATCTGTACTGAAGAATTGGCTGTTGGGTTTTCTCCCCCACGAGGGTTTCCCAGGATATACCTTATGTTTTGTGATTGTTTATCTTTCGGTGATCCTATTACATGAATTTTTTAATGAATGTTAAAGAAGATAAATGTAACTTCTAAAATTATAACATGGTATCAGAGTATGCCTAAATAGAAGACAGTTCGCAAATCTAGAAGAACATGATCTAGAGAAGTTCACTAAATAAGAGGTTTCAGAACCATAGGGAGATGAGGCTAAAGTAAAGCACAAGAAGGATATGGTCAAATCAAAGAGGATTATTACAAACTCCATTAAGGACCATGTTATTAATCATATATCTTCATTATCCACTCCAAAAGAAATGATGGATACCTTAACCCGATTGTTTGAAGGCAACAACATCAAACAAAGAATGACCCTGAGAACTCAATTAAAGAACGTGAGGATGCAGAATTTAGAAACCATCCACTCTTACTTCTCAAGAGTGAAATAGATCAAGGAGCAGATAGAATCCATTGGTGATACAATGAATAGAGAAGAAATGGTGATGACCATCTTGAATGGCCTCCCAAGGTCATGGGATGCATTTATTCAAGGGATATGCTCAAGAAGGAAGCTACCCAAGTTGAGTAGGATATGGGAAGATTGCAACCAAGAAGAAGCAAGGATGACAGCTAGAGAAGACACAGATGATGATCAAGCCCTGGCTGCCCACACCAGGAAAGGAAAGAGCAAGAAAGAACCCTCCTCACCCAAGAAGTTTCATAAGGGCCTAAGAAATAACCCAAATATCAGATGTTTTTGTTGTCAGAAAATGGGACACATTGCTAGGAATTTTTCCCTCATTCAGAGACCAAGGGAAAATAAAGGAGGTAAAAGGAATCATGTTTATATAGCTAAATATGATGAGACACCCAAGAAGGTTACAGAGGAAGATGAATCAAGTGATGAGGAGTATTTTCTTATCTCATCCCTTACAGGAATTGTCACTCGTGGAAGTGACATTTAGTTGGTGGATAGTGGTGCTTCCAAGCACATGAAAGGTTATAAAGACTCATTTTATAACTTTACTTATAAGGATTCATCACACAAGGTGAAATTGGGAGATGACTATCAGTATCCGATCAAAGGAGTAGGAGAAGCCTCCTACAAGTTAGACTCGGGAAAGCCAATGAAGATGAAGGAATTTCTCTATGTTCCCGGATTGAGGAAGAACCTTCTCTCAATTTCAGCATTGGATGAGATGGGTTATAGATTTTCATTTGTTGATGGACAAGTTCTTATATGGCCTAGAGGTAATACTTTTGATGATGTTGTGGTGATTGGAATTCAAGAGGGAGGACTCTACAAATTGAAAGGGTGATCAGATTCAACATTAATTCATGACACTATGAATCCCAATGAATTATGGCATAGGAGATTTTCTCACCTACATTACAAGGCCCTACCGAGTGTGAGAAATATGGTGACGAGACTACCAGAGATCCAGGAAAAAATAGATGGCATGTGCAAAGGTTGCGCACAAGGAAAGAACGTGAAGCACTCTTATCAACATGTTTCTCTATAATGGGGACATTTATTTGTAATTGTGGGTTCTGCACTTACGAGGCTGTCATGAATCCCTACACAGCATCCAAGTGGATATTGGTGGTCGCCCACCTATTCCAATTGGCTTATTTTGGAAGTTTTCATGTCAATACATCTTTATGTACTTCCAGGGTCATTTTAGGGCTCTAAACAATGTTTTATTGGCTTGTCATAGTCAAAATATAGATGGAGCTAGATTTTGATGGCATAATGCGTAGTTTTCGAAAACACCTTTCCAACGGACTATCACACGCCTAAAACAGAGATCGTATGCAAAAGTTACGACCCCGGGAAGTTAATGTACTAACTTACCCCAACGGGGCCCACATGACTTTTGGCACTTCATCTCCTAGGGTTAGGTTTTTGGATGTCTAGGGTTTTGTCATTCATGCTTATCATAAAAAGGCCTTTAGAGCCTCATTGTAATCATCTTCTTGTGAATGAGTGTAGTCGTCACATCTCTTCTTAGAGATAAAGCTGCCACCATTCTAGCGAGTCTTGCACTCTATATTTTTACAATCTCTGTACATTTCTTTCATTAATATAAATCATGTATTGTTGTATTTCTCTATTTCTGGAAATTTTTATGTGTATTTCATTGTAATATCTCTTCTTTAATTTCTTTTCGAAAATAATCTGGATTAGTGGTATCAGAGCAAGCTGCTCTTGATGATTTTTCAGTACATGTCCCCAACGAGGTCCGAGTATAGCAAGTTGGGTTTTGAGCTTGTCTCTATTGAGGACAATCACTCTCGCAAGCCCAAGAAACCCTCTATGGCGGCAGAAAAGAAAAACGACAGAGCAGAATATTTTGTTAACCTGTTGCTTGAGCAAGATCTCGCACGAAAGAGGGACGAAATGATGGAGAATTTTTCCCACATCCTTCAATGCATGTCGATAGAAATAGGCGCATCTTCATCAAGCGGCCACTTTGGAGGAACCTCTCCCTTCAAGGTACAAGTTAATTTTGATATTCCCATATTTGAAGGTCAGATAGATGCGGATGCCTTAGAAAAATGGTTGAATTTGCTAGAAGGTTATTTCTTTGTTCACAATTTTTCCGACAGGGAAACAATCACCTTCGCACTCCTCAAGGATCTCCCCCATGTCAAACATTGGTGGGAAACTTACTAGGAGCAAGGTTCCACGGAGGAATCTAGAATATATGGGGTCGATCCCACTTGGGATTTTTTTGTGGATGTGGTCAAGGAACAATACTACCATGTTGATAACTATGAAGACCAATACATGATATGGACCACACTACGTCGAGAGAAGAGCCAAACAATGTCGGAGTTTACAAATACTTTCCACACCTTACACACCAAGTTGGGTATCAAAGACTCTCAATAGCATCTGGTTCTGAAATATCTTGGGGCTCTACATAGGTACATCCAAACCGAAATGGATTTCCTAAACATCTCATCATTGGGAGTTGCCTATCGATATGTTGTCAAAATTGAGCAGAAATTTAGGCACCAAAACAAATGGGAGTTCGGGTCTCCACCTCTGTAGCAACCAAAGCACAGTAAAGAGGGCCCTAACCAATAGTCTCCCGATAGGAAAAGAATGGTAAAGGAAAGATGAATAATGACACTCGAAAGTAGTGCGACTTCATAAAATCCCTTGGTACAACACCGATGAATGTCGCTCGAAACAGTCATTGGTGGACGAGGTCAAAGACAAGGAGTCGAGCCCTGATTCCAAATATGATCCAAAAAATATTGAAAATGGATATATCATCGCAACATACCCTACTACTATTGTTGTGACCGCAACAATTCAACCAGAAGAACCAATATTTCTTGAAGAGGGGGAGTGCCTCTTCCATTCACAGATGTGGGTGAAGGGGACCCCATTGCATTTCATTATTGATAGCGACAACCAGAAGAACATCATCTCATTTGAGTTCATCAAACAGTTGGGGTTGTCGAAAACACCACAGCTGCAACCATACAACATCGGGTGGCTTCACCAAGGACGAGATCTCTTTGTCAGCCAGAAGCGATGCTTGTCCTATGGCATCCATCCCTTCAAGGATGAGGTAGTGTGTGACGTTTCCCCTCTTGATGTCTGTGATGTTGTTTTGGGCCAACCATATATGTGGAAACATCATGTTGTTTGTGAGTCTTGACCCTACAATGTCATTAATACTCTGGGGGGAAAACTCTATAGGATACCATAGGTAGTTCTAACTATTGTTCCACCAAAACAATGTCATAAGGTAATCTCTCATGTTGCAAAATTCATCATCTTCATAGTCTATTCAAAGGATGCACAGAAGGCCACTACAACCACTGCAGCCTCAACACCTTCTATCCAACAGAAGAAGATTGCAGAAGAGAAAGAAGATATTGTGTCTTCACCTATAGTGGTGCCTACACAATGCCCCGTCAAGCCTAGAGACAAAAAGTTGATGGAACAGATTCAACCCCTCCAGCAATAGGTTCGTGACAGCCTTCCATAGACCAAACAACGCAAATTCTCCAACAAGGCACGTAGCTCACCAAGATTCATATTCAGAAAACGCTTTCCCCTCTTCCCCAAGCACTCGACACAATGGATACCATTGCTTCCTAAGGGGGGAGAATTGATCCAGGTGGATTATGGTGGCCACCCACCTGTTCCAAATTCCAACGAGCTCATCTTGACAGTTTTTAGTTCAGCACGTTTCTCTGTAATGGGGACATTTCTTTGTAATTGTGGGTTCTGCACTTACGGGGTATTCCTGAAGCCCTACATAGCATCCAGGTGGATATTGGTGGCCGCCCACCTATTCCAACTGGATTATTTTAGAATTTTTCATGTCAGTACATCTTTTTGTATTTCCAGGGCCATTTTGGATCTCTAAACAGTGTTTTCTTGGCTTGCCATAATTAAACTGTAGAGGAAGTCAAATTTTGATAGCATAATGCATAGTTCTCGAAAAGACCTTTCCAATGAACTATCACATGCCTAAAATGAAGATCGTATGCAAAATTTACGACCTTGGGAGGTTAATGTACTAACTTACCCCAACGGGGCCCACATGACTTTTGGTGCTTCATCTCCTAGGGTTGGGTTTTTGGATGTCTAGGGTTTTGGCATTCATGTTTATTGTAAAAAGGCCTTCAAAGCCTCATTGTAATCATCTTCTGTGAATAAGCGTAGTCGTCACATCTCTTCTCATAGATAAAGTTGCCACCATTCTAGCAAGTCTTGCACTATGTATTTTTATAGTCTCTCTATATTTCTTTCATTAATAGAAATCATGTATTATTGTATTTCTCTGTTTCTGGCAATTTTTATGTGTATTTCATTGTAATATCTATGCTTTCATTTCATTCCGAAAATAATCCGGATCACACTCCTTTCCCAGCAACGATAATAGAGCCAAAAGAGTATTGGAAATCATGCACTCGAATGTGTGTGGACTGATGTCAACAACTTCACTAAGAGGGTATGTATGTTATGTGTCTTTTATTGATGATTACTCACATAAAAATTGGATCTATTTGTTGAAGGCAAAGAATGAATTGTTTGGAAAATTCAAAGAATTTAAGGCACTGGTAGAAAACCTGACATAGCAGAAGATAAAGACCTTGCGATCAAATAATGGAGGAGAATTCACTTCAAAGGAATTCAAAGAATATTGCAAGGAAGTTGGGATTAAGTGGGAGCTTTCTACTCCCTACAATCCTTAGCATAATGGATTAGCGAAAAGGAATATTCGGACAATAATGGAAGCAGTGAAGGCTATGATCCATGATCAAGATATACCTATGCATTTATGGACAGAAGTAGCAAACACTGCAGTGTACGTGTAGAAAATAATTCCCCACAAAGTACTTGAAAACAAGACACCAGAGGAGATGTTTTTAGGAGAGAAGCTAGAAGTCAGTCATCTAAGGATATTTGGTTCCTCGTATTTGTGCATGTCCCCAAGGAAAAGAGGAAAAAATTGTATCCATCCGGAAAGAATGGCATATTTGTTGGTTACAGTGACACATCGAATGCATACAGGATATATATTCCTGGTCACCGAAAAGTTGAGATTAGCCGAGATGTCACCTTCGATGAGAGTGCAACTTTCAACAAATCAAAATAAGACTGTGCAAAAGAGGTTCATGAGGAGGAGAATGAAGTTACTAGAGTTCCAGAGGTAGAATCAATTGAACTAGAGGAAGTCATTCATGAGGATAATGACATGGAAGAACCTCAAAGGATAGAAGAGATGCCTTCTTGCAAGAGAATACCGTCTTGGGCACAAGAGCTCATCAGAGATGCAGAAATATATGGTGCCCCAGAAAAATATTTTAGGGAAAGTAAGAAGTTGAAACTGTATTCCAGCTATGTGGCATGCTTGTGTGATATCATGGATGCATAATCATCCAATTATGAAGAGGATGCAGAAAAGAGGTTATGGAAGGATGCCATGGGGGATGAATATCAATCCATATTAAAGAATGATGTCTAGGATGTGGTCCCCAGACCGAAGGAGAAATCAGTAGTAAGTTAAAAATAGATCTACAAAACAAAACATGCAGTTGATGGAAGTATTGAAAAGTATAAGGCTAGATTTTTGACTCGAGGATTCTCTCAGAAGGAGGGCATTGACTATGAGGAGACATTTTCTCTCGTGGAGAGATATACCTCGATTAGGAATTTAGTTTTGTTGGTCGCAGTAATGAAATGGAAGGTGCATCAGATGGATGTGAAGCCAACCTTATTGAATGGTGAAATTAATGAGGAAGTATATGTGGAGCAGCCACAAGGGTTAGAGGTACATGACAGGGAGACGCATCTATGCAAATTGAAGAAGGATTTTTATGGATTAACATAGGCACCCAGAGCATGGTATGGCAGGATCGACATTTTTCTGACGAGCTTAGGATTTACAAAGAGCAGTGCAGATCCTAACCTTTAATTTAAGGTTGTGGATGATGGTACGGTAATACTATTGTTGTATGTGGATGACTTGTTTCTAACAAGTGTGGAAAATCTCATCTCGGAGTGTAAGATAAAATTGGACGGTGAGTTTGAGATGAAATATCTCAAGATGATGCATTACTTTTTGGGTCTTGAGGTATGGTAGAGACATGATGAGATATTTCTAAATCAAGGGAAGTATGCAGTGGAAATCTTGAAGAGGTTTGGGATGTTGGATTGCAAGGCAATGGCTACACCTATGGTATCAAACCTGAAGTTTTTGTAGGATATGACTTCAGAGACTATGTATGTTACTTTATACAAGAAGATGGTGGGTTTGTTGATGTACTTGATGAACATGAGACTGGATATATGTTTTGTTTTGAACACCTTGAGTTAGTGTATGGAGCAGCCCAGGTAAGTTCATTTGGTCGCAGAAAAACATGTGATAAGGTACCTTAAGGGTACATTGGATTATGGTCTCAGGTATGTGACATACCATGAGTTCGGGTTATATGGATATTCGGATTCAGATTGGGCCGACAATATTTATGATCGGAATAGTACTTCAACATATTTCTTCAATATAGGCTCCAGTATGGTTTCGTGGAGCAATAGGAAGTAGTCTTATGTAGCACTCAGTACAGCTGAGGCTGAATATGTGGCAGCATGTAGAGAGGCAGTGTGGTTTCGTAAGTTTTTGTCTGGGTTATTTGGTCTCAAATTGGAGGCGACCTTCATTTGGTGTGACAACCAGAGTTGCATGAAGTTGTTAGAGAATTCAGTGTTCGATGACAGGTCAAAGCATATCGAGATAAAATATTACTATATCAGAGATATGGTGCAGAGGGGATCAATGAGGCTCCAATGCGTAACTACCAAGGAGTAGGTTGCGAACATGTTGACCAAGCCACTGTGAGGATGAAGTTCAAGCACTTCAAGGACAAGCTTGGTGTGGTCCCTCTTCGGAGGGAGTGACGAGGTACAGATGCATTGCAGGGTAGTGGATGTCCTGGGGACATGTTGTAGCTATTTGAGATCTACCCACAGGCCTTGGATGCATTGGATGTGAAGTCACAGGGGTGCACATGATGAGGAACATATGCATTGTGGGGTAGTGGATGTCGCGGTCACATGTTGAAGCTATTTAAGAGCTACCCATAGGCCTTGGATACATTGGTTGTGAAGTCATGTTGTACTATGGATATCCGATGATGTATAGATTCATATGTTCAATAGTCAATGGTCATGAGATCGTGTGGAAACAAAGAATACATTCCTAGTTAAGAGGGAATGTTGATATTTTGATGTAACTACGGAAGATATTCTTTTGTATTTGTATTGGTCAAACCTCGAGAAGGTTATTGTAATCTTGTTGTATCAATTGGCTCAAAAGAAATTATTATTTTATTGTTATCCTTATTGTAAAATTCAAAACAACCCCTCTTAGGTTTGCATCTTTTTCGGGAATCAAGTTATGTGTATAAATAGAGTTTGAGTTCCTCTCATTTGTATACACACACAACTTGCCTTCTCTTATGTATTTGGAGCATAGCAAAGGAGGTATCACGTAGGAGGTCTTGGTTTCTTGGTCTTTGGTATCTTGGTCTTGGTTTATTTGTGGAGAGCTATGAATGTGACAATGTAGTGGTTGAAGGAATCTATACTGAAGAATTGGTTGTTGGGTTTTCTCCCCCACGAGGGTTTCCTGGGATATATATTGTGTTTAGTGATTGTTTATCTTTCAGTGATTGTTTATCTTTCAGTGATTGTTACACCTCAAAATTACTCATTTCAATAGTGTCGCCAGTGTCGTCATTACGAGTGTTGTAAGTGTCGCATCTTGTCTACAAGTGTCACATCTTGACTATAAGTGTTGCAAGTGTCAAAAAACATCATACTGTCATCTTGCATATGTCGTGCCTCTAACGACATCCTAAAGACACTTAAGACACCTCAAAGGATGGTTTGGAAGAAGGAAAAACACTTGGCAAGAAGTGTTTTTGGAGAGGAGCACTCCCCTACCCACTGTTAGGGAGCGTCGGCGCACCCTGAGCCTCTTTGGGGAGTGTTTGAGCACCCTGTGCACCCCTTTGGGGGAGCGCTACCCTCTTTTGAGAAAATTATGGGTTTGTTGAGGAAAATTAGGGAAGAATCTCTCAATTCCTTAAGGCAGTTGTATTTGAATAGATGGTCAAGGCATGACCTTAAGGGAGATCCTCAACTGAAGGAGAGGAATCCTCAACCCATCCCAAAGATATCTCAAGTGGTTGGACCTCTCCAAGGTTATATAAGGAGGCCTTCTCATGGTGAAAGGCAAAATGGAGATTTGGAATTACATCAAACTTATGATCTCATGAGTGAGATGTCATCAAAGAAATCAGCGAAGATTGATTGAGCAAAGGGGTTGGACAAGTAGAACTGGAAGACGTTGATGCACCTTCATTCAAAGGATTGTAAGTACTTTTACTAGTTCTCATTAATATAATCAATGCTTGGCCTGTTTCTTTCAAACTTGTGCTTGTTCCATATAATTTTGTCTATAGTAGATGGATCTATGATTGAGCTAATCTCAATAGAGTAGGAAGTCCATTGTATCATTGTTTGTTTTGCAAGACCTATCAAGGAGCTCAAGATCGAAGCTCAGCCTGGACTTTGTAGGGACAAACGTCGTTCATAAGATACATATTTTTCTCCTTCTCTTTCATTCATTAGCTTGATTGGATCTAAAAGGAAGTCAGTGTCCATGTTAAGCACCTTTTGTCTTGGCCTTAGGAGTTTAGAGACCAAGAGGGAATCCACTTGTCCGCAGGGGGATTCACTTACAACAGAAATTGGCGACTCCACTGGGGAGGAGCTCTGATTTTTGTTTCCATTCCCAGATCTTGTTTTGGCCCTTTGCCCACTGATTTGATCTTCTCCATATTGTCATGTTAATTCTTAGATTGGTTTGATTGCCTCATTATGTCATCGGGATCACCCTGATTGACTGAATTTCCTTCATTTTTTGAGTTTTTGGACATTTTTCTAAGTTTTTGGAGCAGAGCGCTCCCCCCTTGTTGTTGTCAGAGTGCTAGCACTCCCCTGTAGCCTTACACAGAGTATTGGAACGCTCTGGTGCTCCTTACACTAGAGCGCTACTCCATTTTTGTGATAAATTCTCCAAAATTTGTATTTTCTAAAGTTATTTCTGGGTTTTTTGGCATTTGCTCAAGGTCCCATACTCTCAATCCATCTTGATATTGGCTTTCAAACACCATTCTTTCTGAGAATTCATCATCTCTTTCTTGGATTTTTGACATTTATCCTTGCTTTGCAATAACTCTTTGTCTTTGCTGACCTAGAGTTAACTTGTTTTTTTCTCCTTTATTTGATTGAGTGAAAACTTTTGTGAGGAAATCCAAAGGTCTCTGAACCTTTTCATTTGATCTTTGAAGTCAACTTTCCATCATTTCTCTTTTTTGTTTGAGGTTTTTGGTTCTTGTTTGCAATTTGGTTATCTTTGTCCTTCTTGTCTATTTCACGACGAGAGTGTATTTTTTGTTTTATGTGAAGTTTGCTTCCAATTGTTTAATCTTGAAGTCTGATTGACATTTAGAAGTCTTGCATCTGATTATCATTCACATATAAACAAAAGGACATATTCTAGAGATTGGTTTGGATATTAGAAGGCATTTCTGAAATTTTTAGCATTGCATTGGATTTTATTGAGAAACGCTCGTATAAGGACATTGCATCTTAGTGTTTGATAGTGAAAACAACTTTCTCTCTGCCCCTTAAATAGCCATTCATCAAAAGAAATGATTGCTTATCATCTTCTTGTGCATTTTTGGGAATTGAGTCATCATCTTCTTGTGCATTTTTGGGAATTGAGTCATCATACCATCAATTTCATTGTCATACACCCTTTGAGTAAAGAACAGCCATAAAATCAACACTAATTAAAAATTATCTAGAACATTTTTGTTTTTAGGATCTTCCACCAACATTAGACTAGGATTGGCACTTTGGATTAGGCTATGAGTACAACTCTCCAAAGTTTTCAAAACGAACATTAGCATCCTGAGATAGGGAGAGTCAAATCCAATTGTCGTTTAGGCTTTCTGGGATCCCCCTCTCACACAGGGGTTACACACAAGGTCGCATTCAGGTGAGTTACGAATATTATCCCTCTGTGGTTCAATTGTTTGTAGTGGTCAAATCGTATATTGGGGGTCACTTGAAGGTATACCCAAGATTATGTGTGGGAGCCTCTCGAGTTGATTTCGGACTTGTTATCCTACTGATACGTTCGGATCAGATTGTTGATTGTACCCGCCCAAGGGTTGACTACAAGTTGGTGTCCTTAGTTGTCATAATCCTTAGGGACTTACACGAGGTGACGGTGAAGGGAAGTCTCACCGTACCTGGGACAAACATTGGTCAAACTCACTCGGGCTCCTTGGAGGGTAAATCCACAATTACTGCATGGAAGCTTGCACCAAGGTGAAAGTCCATTAAGTAGCTCACCATTGTAAATGTTCCACCATATCCTAGCCCCTTCTTGACTTGATCACACAACGTTGGATTTCATCACCAACTAGTACGATCATCAAGAGAAGTTTTGTTTGCTTGGTTTTGATTCCTAGATTTTATTAGCGTATGTTGTTTCTTTTTGTTAGTTGGCCCTAGATTTTCAGCGTGTACTGATATTCTCCAAAATTGAGCATGTAGACGATAAAGGTATTCGTCGATCACGTAGGATGCAAGGGCTGCCTCCAGAAGGCTACCAACCCTTACCTCCTAACTCTCCAGAAGACAACTACCATGGAGAGGTAGAAAATCAATATGACACTAGGAGTGTTGTTGCTCCTCCATTAGATAACTCAGAAGGCACTTTGGTTACGGTTGAGAATCCCACTCCTCACACTACATCTGTGTCGATAACCCCTCTCGAACCACTTTTGCTTCATTTAGACTCCCTTGGGAACGTCATAGACAAAGAGGTCCCACGGTTACCGGAGAGAGATTTTACCGAAACATATATGGGATCCACAGAACCAACCTTTGGTGATGAGTATAGGACTCTTGTTCATCCTAGCACTGCAGTAGATACAAATCCCACACCTGCTCGTTCTGTATGGAGGACTTCATCGGGACGGGATCTCTATGAGCATTTCGAATCCTTTCGACAACCCTTTCACCCTCATGACCCTCCTAGTGAAACAGGACCATCCGGTCAAACTATGAATCACCCCATTGATCAGGTCATTAACCCTACTTTTACGTCAACACAAGTCCATCCTAATGCTGGACTCATCACCTCTACTCTTTCCCAATGCACTTCAATCCCTACCCCCGCTTTTACAAGCTTTCACTCTACAACTCCACATGTTCTGCACGATCCTGCTGGGACATCTTTTCACCCGAGAATGCAGACCCTTGCCAAACAAATACAACCGACTGGAGGGAAACCACCATTTAGCGAACCTATCCCTCCTAGAGGATCACCATTCTATGGCGGGCCTAGCCCTCTTGGGGGACAACCCCCTTTTCATGCTCCTCCTGGAGAGCAACCTCCCTTTGGAAATCATACCCTGATCGTTAATCCACCGCTGGCAGGGGGGCAACCTTCGTTTGATAGAAACCCTTCACAATCCTAGGGAGTATCTTTAGGAGGCACTTTTACCCAACCCCACATTGGGGGGCATTCATATCATAACCCACAAGGAGGAGTATCCAATCATGTTCCTTCTGGGACATCTTATGGACAACCTTATCCGGGCGGCATCCCAAACACCTCCTGGAGTCCTCAGGGACAACAACCTTATCCTCCTCATGGGTCTAATGTGTATCTGCCTCCGGGATCTACTCCTTACCATCCTCAAGGGAAAAATGTTTATCCTCCTTATGGGCAAGAAAATCACTCGACTTATAATGCTCAAAACCCATCAAGTTATGCAAATGTTTCTCATCCATCATCAAATCCTGCTTATCCTGGCCAACAACAACCGTATGTAGGAGGACCTACTGGTTACAACTATCCACCTAACCCAGTTTATGGTCCTACTGGTGTTCCTATGCCACACCAGTATCATCCGCAAATTAACAGACAACTACCTTTCCTTGCGACTCTAGATCTCCCAGACTTGTCTCGGTTAACTAATGATCCTATTTTTCATTCATCGGTTTGGCCAGTCATTCCAACTAAACTACCTTCTGATATTCTGAAATTTGATGGAAAATCCGGAGAAGACCCAAATAACCATGTGATGACTTTCCATTGTGGTGTTCATCAAACTCCCTCATGGATGATTCTGTACGTTTGCGTCTTTTCCAGTGAACACTTACGAGATTAGCAGCAAAGTGGTATATTGAACTACCATGTGCTTCTTTTCATGATTTCAATTCCCTTGCCATGTCTTTCCTCATGCACTTTCAACTACTTATTTGCTACAAGATGGGTACTGAACTCTTGACCTCCCTTCGTCAAACTGACTCTGTGCATATCTCTGACCATATTCATGAGTGGAGATGACGACGAAGGATGATGAAGGTAATCATTCCTGACATATTATTGTCGGAATGGTTTACTAAATCAGTTTTACCCCCGATCACTCGCAATGTCGCTATGGGTGGCGTGGTCATCGAGGAAGAAACCATTGCTCGGGCTCAGTACTTATATTTGGTTTATTCACAATCTAGTACTTTGTATGATTTGCTTCTGAATGTTGCTCGAGCTAATACCGAACCATCCAAGCTGTCATCCTCATCTCATGCGGACGGTGTTATCGGTTACGTCAAAACTCAATCTACTTCCCAACAAACCACACTCTCCTCTACCTCCCCTCAAACTCAGATTTCTAAGGTGAATGCAGTTTAATCTGCACCTTCACAACAATCCATAGGTAAGAAGAAGACAAAGAATAAATAAAAAAATACCAATAACAATGAACAACCAAAAAATCAAGCTCAAACACCTGCTACCGAAAAGCAGCCACAACGGAAACTAAAATTCTCATGTATCATTAGTGGTGACGATCACTACACTTGAGACTGTCCACATCACAATGAAGTGGCCAAAATTTTCCAGGGAAATCCACAACCCACTGTGCTTACTCAACCTTTTCCACAACAACAATCCATGGTTGCTCAAACCCCCTCTCCTGGGGGAATTTCTACCCATCCTCATGATGAGGCCTCGACGAGTGCACATATTTATATGTTTAATGGGATTAATTTGAACACTCACTCTAAGACATACAACACACCAAGTAACCCTGACAAAGGAAAGAACACTAATGGTACCGGTACATTACCGGATCCATCACCTTCCTTTGTTAGTCCTCCATCGATTAACCCTCTGTCTAGACCACCTCAAATTGAGAAACCTACGTTCGACTCTATCTTATGCCCTCCTAAGAGCACTATCCACAAAGCTACCTTTAATCCTAGTTCACATGCCGCCCAAAACTACAACATTGTTGAATATTTGGCTCAAGCACCGTGTGCTATGTCTGCTTTAGAATTTCTACAGCACTGCCCCAGTCAACATAGAACGCTCTTGGATGCTATTGGCGTTGTTGATCCTGAGTCATCCAACCATATCATGTTTAACCTGGAAAATTATGCGTCTCGACTCTCCCACCAACTTGCTTTCCAAGTTGATGTTGTTGTTCACAATCAACAAATCCACCAAACTATTTTGGATGAGGGAGCCTCAACATCTGTCATGTCTTTAGCATGTTGGAAAGGTTTAAAATCACTCGCACTTAACAAATCCCTGACGATGTTATGTGCCTTCGATGGGAGAGGTTTTCATCCCCACATGCTCTTACAGTCCCTGCCCATCCAATTGGGTGGCAAAACTATCACTGTTGATGTCGAGGTGGTCGATGCTCCCCTCGATTACAACTTGTTACTTGGAAGAAGTTGGTTTTATGTTATGACTTTCGTTGCCTCATCGGTCTTTCAATGTGTACAATTTCCTCATCAGGGCAAAATTGTCACTGTTGATCAATTGGATTTCTGCACAACCGATGCTCGCGCTCCCGCTACCAACAATATTCCTTTCTTGGGAGACCACAAGATCACATATGAAAGCATTGGTGTTGGATTACTAAAAGATTCTAGCTTCATGGGTACCTTCCCTACACCACTTCCACCAACCACACATCATATTGCCACTGTCAATATGATTTCGACCGTGGCTTATCAATCTTAGGAATCATCTAATCCTTGGATTGTACCTAGTCCATTGGAATTCAATGCACTAGGTGACACTGTGCCACTTAGTCCAGCCAAAACATCATATTTTTCTATCCAATCTGCTCCTCCCTCGTCGGATGACCAACATCTATTGGCACCCGACAGTTACTCAATTCGATCATGGTCAAGTTCCTTGTCGTCTGCGATCGATTACAATTCCCCATTTTTTCCCTCGGATGACTCTATCATGGAAATGTTGAGCATTGACGAGCTACCTCAGGATGATAACCATCATCGATCCTCTTTTCTTCCTCCTCGTGAAGATATCCGAGCAGATATACAGTCTATCTCCCCTCCTGATGTCGATTTTCCATCATCTCCCATGCCTTCGACTTCCGATGATTTGGATCTGGTAGTTGACTTGGTGATCTCTTCGGTAGGGCTATTGGAACTTGATCTCCTTACCCCTGTCGCGGCCCTCGACATGTGTTCCTTCTAGAGTGATTTTCTTCCATCTAGTGAAGATCTCTTGGAAGCCATGACCGAGTTTTGTCCCTTGACATGGTGTCCTTCCAGAGCATTATTCTCTTGGAAGCCATGATCAAGAAGAGTCCATGAGCATAGTTCTTTTCCTGTATCAAGTTCGTTAAAAAATGAAACAAAGGTCACAAGCATAGTTTCTCTTCTTTGTAGCAAGCTCGTTAAAAAATGAAACAGAAGCTTTGAGCATAGTTTTCCTCTCTGTAGCAAGCTCGTTAAAAAATGAAACAACAATCTGGGGATTGAACCCAGAGTCCTGAGCATAGTTCTTTTTCTGTGTCAAACTCATTAAAAAATGAAACAGTCACCTCTCTTGAACCTTCTTTTCATCCACTCTTATCCTTTTTCTCCTTCTAGTAGAGAAATTGGTGACAACCTCAGAATCGGTGAATGAATTGAAGCTTGGAGGGCATGTCTCCAGCTTTTGATGATCATTCTAGAGTTAAGCCACTAGCTTTCAAGTTGGGGGCATACCGAGTTTGGTCTTTGTTCTTTCTCGTGCTCGAAAAAACATGAGAATGTAACCGAGTATACTTTTATCACTTTTTCGGACTAGCATGGATATACAAAAAGGGAACCCCTTGGAGTCATCTTTGAGCTCTTTTCATACTCTCTAAACATGAAAAGATTGTCGAGTGATCTTGCTTCCTTTCCCACTCGTTAAAAGGTTTGAAAGGGTGTCTTTTGAGTGATAATTTATCTCCTTTTCGGCCTCGCGAGACTAACATTACGAAAAAGGACAACATTGGAGTCGTCTTTAAGTTGTTTTTAGACTCTCTAAATATGAAAAACCATCGAGTTTACCTTCTATGGACTCGTTAAACAATCATACATTGAAGGGCACATATGGGATCGAACCCTTACTTCTTCCAGTTCATTAAACAAAGTAAGAGGGACTTACCAAAGGTGAGTTATATCGAGCATGTGTTACCCTCCTCGAGCTTGTTAAATTAAAAAGAGGTACTCATCTATCTGGATGGGGGGGAAATTGAAAGAAGCAAGCCAAGCAGTTTTTGAGAACATTACCAATAACTCTTACGGTCGCCCTTGAACATGACACTTTGTCTTTGCACGCATTTTAATCCGCTGAACCTCTGCACTGAGCCAATCGTATGAGTTTCTTTTACTCCTTTGGGTCACCTGATGAAAGTCACAGCATCCACTGCATTATCAAGTTTTGGTCCATGTCAAGTCTCTGCTGATGTGCCTCAATGTTCAAGGGAAGTATCTGCCTCAAGAGTCAGCCATCACAAATATCTTGTTTCAATACCCGTGTCAGTCCATGTTCATTTGATCTACCAATTACATCTCTGTGTCAGTTTCATGTCGTTGATGGGGGATACATCAAGGCCCTCCTTCGACGAGTCTATTCCTGTCAACTTCAACACATTATCCAGGAGATAGACTTAGAAACCAGTTAGTACCTTGGGACCTGCATGCCTCAATGGCAGGCCTCCTTGTGTCCAACAATGGGTTTACATCATTGACCTTTGATCGGATGATTCCATAGATGTTCGACTGTATCTCATCTATTCACATTCGTCGGAATGTACTAGAGTACCTTGGGAATCATTGACATCAATGGCGATTTCCCTTGCTCTTGTTAACGGTTTACATCATTGATCGGTAATCAAGTGGTTTCTTCCATGTTCAACATCAAGACATCTATTCACATGGTTAGATTAGTACTACATCGGGATCGGTAAGAAGATCCTGGGTTGAGTCATCACTCTTATATGTACTTTTCCCAGGTTGCAAAGGAGTTATTTTGAACTATGACACATATACTGTTACATAGATCCACTTTGTATTGGTTGTGGCTATGTCTTGTCATCTTGTAGATCCACTGTGTATTCTTCATGGCTACGATCAGTTCAGGTCATAGGAGTATAGATCCACATTGTATCTGCAGTGGCTATACCTTTTTGTCAATATAATTATGGATCCGCAGTGTATTGTATGGCGGTCATACCTAAAAAGTCTCTATCACTCAAGCATAGGTATGTCTGCCTTGGGTTTGAAACATGTCATAATATTTGTTTGATGGTTGTGTGCAGATTTTTCTAGTTTCTCTGTGTCCATACCCTTGCTCGAAAAAGTCTACAAAGTACTTCAGTCATCATCGTCTTCTAACTTCATACTTTGGGGGGCAATCTGTTACACCTCAAAATTACTCACTTTGATAGTGTCACAAGTGTCGTCATTACGAGTGTTGTAAGTGTCGCATCTTGACTATAAGTGTTGCAAGTGTCAAAAAACATCATACTGCCATCTTGCATATGTCGTGCCTCTAACGACATCGTGAAGACACTTAAGACACCTCAAAGGATGGTTTGGAAGAAGGAAAAACACTTGGCAAGAAGTACAAGACCTTTGCCATTGGAAAAATCATCAAAAAATTGATTTTTGGAGAGGAGCGCTCCCCTACCCAATGTTAGGGAGCGTTAGCACACCTTGAGCCTCTTTGGGTAGTGTTTGAGCGCCCTGTGCACCCCTTTTGGGGAGCGCTACCCTATTTTGAGAAAATTATGGGTTTGTTGAGGCAAATTAGGGAAGAATCTCTCAATTCCTGAAGGTAGTTGGATTCGAATAGATGGTCAAGGCATGATCTTAGGGGAGATCCTCAAATCCTTAACCCATCCCAATGATCTCTCAAGTGGTTGGACCTCTCCAAGGTTATATAAGGAGGCCTTCTCATGGTGAAAGGCAGAATGGAGATTTGGAATTACATCAAACTTATGATCTCATGAGTGAGATGTCATCAAAGCAATCGACGAAGATTGATTGAGCAAAGGGGTTGGACAAGGAGAACTGGAAGAGGCTGATGCACCTTCATTCAAAGGATTGTAAGTACTTTTACTAGTTCTCATTAATATAATCAATGCTTGGCTTGTTTCTTTCAAACTTGTGCTTGTTCCATATAAGTTTGTCTACAGTAGATGGATCTATGATTGAGCTCATCTCAGTAGAGTAGGAAGTCCATTGTATCTTTGTTTGTTTTGCAAGACCTATCAAGGAGCTCAAGATCAAAGCTCAATCTGGACTTTGCAGGGACAAAGGTCGTTCATAAGGTACATATTTTTCTCCTTCTCTCTCATGCATTAGCTTGATTATATCTAAAAGGAAGTCAGTGTCCATGTTAAGCACCTTTTGTCTTGGCCTTAGGAGTTTAGAGACTAAGAGGGAATCCACTTGTTCGCAGGGGGATTCACCTACAACAGTGATCCTATTACATGCAATTGTCAATGAATGTTAAAGAAGATAATTGTAAATTCTAAAATTATAAAACAACACTCTCTCATGGTTGATTTTTTCTCTTTCTTTCATTCATTAACACTAATATAGAATCGCGCAATGGTAATTCCCTCCAATCAATGTCAAGTCACTACTCTAAATAGTTGGTTGTCTCGTTATGCCAATCAAATATCTGAGTTGAAGTTATGGGCTTCAAGGTTTATGCTCTTGATGAAGTTTTGAGTTTCATATTCTCCTTCACAGTTCTCTAGTGTAAAAGGAAGGAGAGTTATGTTGACATTGTTTAGTTTCCATGTCAAATACCTCTCGCACACCATGTATTGTGAAAGGCAACTACAACAAGTTTGATGCAGATCAACTCAGGATTTAACTCTGACCTCTTTAATCAATATTCACTAATACGCAAAAGGTATACAAAGATGGCATGTTAGTTGGAGGTTGGAGCATAAGGTGCATCTTAGCAAAGTTTAAAGTCAAAACCCCACCATCCACAATCCTACTACTGGAGTATTGTCTTTGCACCAGAAAACCAATTTCATACTCTGAATTATTTCTAGCTCTAACATGTATATGTATATTCCCAACACTCATAAGATGAAAGAGTGGCCACCTTGATTCCATGAGAAGTTTATGTATATGACCCCAGTTTTGTTCAAAAGAAAACCTGAAACTTGAATCGATAAAATACTAAGAAGTAACAAATTTGTTTCCAACTTCCCATAAAAGAGAAAATAAATGATGGGTTGAGAATTAACTCGATCAACAAGTAGACAAGTCCACTAGGAAGGGCTAAGTCGATTAGTTGAATTTCCAGTCAACCAACCGAGATGAAATTGACCAGCAAGAGTCAACTAGGTAATGAATCAACTAGAAAAATGGAAGTTGACCAGGTAAGTGTAAGTCATCCAGTCGATGGGAAAATTGGCCAACAACCAATCCAATCACCCAAGGGAAGAGGAAAATTGTGTATAGGTTGTGTATGGCTCGTATGGCCTCACCTCTACAAGCTATTCATTGTGTGGCCTATGAAAAGAAACCTACAACCTATTGGAGGGAGAAAATGTCCCCAACATATACGAATTCGACCAAGCAAGAGATAAATTGACTAGCAGTGAGAAGAATCGACCAAACTATGAATTAAATCAACAGTCCAGGAAGGAAATATGGTTGTGTCAAAGAAGCATACATTGTGTATAGCTTCAGCAGTGACCGACTTGTAGGACAAAATTAGAAAATATACTATATAATAGAAACAAGCAATCGATATATCCATATATCTTTGATTCAAACAGAAATAGATAGAGAGGATTTTGGAAATGTTAGCATTCAGTGGAAAATGGTTTTCTAAATCCAACTAACAAACATTGAAGTGAGAATTCTTATTTATCACCATTAACACACACATAACACGAATTAAACCAAATACGAATAACATTTCACACACAGTAATTACCCCACAACCAAATCACAATGTACACAATGTTTACCCTCGAAACCCAAATGGGAAAACCAGCTTCGAATGGGAGCTCAATTTCTTCATTTTGGCAATGTATGGTACAAATATTTCTTGGCTCTTTATGTCTCTTCCTCACTTAGCCAAAAGACCCATTGAAAATGAGAGTGAAGGAGGAAATAGGAGAGTTGGAGGGTGGGGGGAAGCCCAACAACCATGACCCTTCATTTCCACCACCTTAGCCTTCTCTCCTGTTTTATTTTCCTTTCAGGTTCATTTTTGTCCTATTCAAATTTACAAGCATTTCTTTACATAGCTTGTTTAACCTTCATTAATTGATGAATTGGCTTGCAAGTATTGAGTCTTACCCATTCATTGGTTATGATCCATTTCAGATCACACCTCCCCATTGAGAGGCTTTTTGGTCTCCAAAAGCTCAAGGAAACCAATATGGATCAATGTGCCTTCTATTTGCTTCTCTGGGACGTGGCTCTAACTCTAGATCTTGCTCTGGCTCATGGCTTTGGCTACTAGCTACTAGCTTTGGTCCCTAGCTATGGCTCTATCTCTGGTTGTTGGCTCGCTTGTTCCCGCGGTATAAGTTTGCACACTAACTCTCAACTCTGAGAAATATCCAAATCTGAACTCGATACTCAACACTCATTCCCATCTCTCTCCCTCTACCTTGGAGACAACCCATCTTGGTAGTCAATGGAGCCAACTCGAATGTCGGTCTTTTTGTTCAGTGTGACCCCAACATGATACCATCACATAACAACTCCTTAAGAGGAAGTGTGGTCTATTTTCTTCTACTAGGATCATTTTCTTCCTTGCATGGAAACAACTCTTCAATGCCTACACATTCTTGCAAGCACATCATGGAGTTCTCAAGAACTCCTTCAAAGTTCATTGACCTATGTGCACCAATCTATGGCACATCTTCAAAAATGGATTCTTTTGATGCAAGATAAAAAAACAACCATTGGAATGTGGTTTCCCTTGGCATCAATATATTTATATTTTTCGTATTGTTAGTGACGCAAACCTCATGTACTGCTATCTCTCCTTGGACAACCTTTTCCCCTTGGATTGGAGATGTAGGAAACTCTTCATCTTCTTCAATCTCCACTCTCCACACTATTCTCTTCATTACATTATTTATGGGGTGAAGCTCCAAATGAAGTTGCCAACATATTGCTTCCCAATGTCCACTCAACTTGCAAAGATGGAAAAAATTATTGGCAATGTGGTATGGACTGCTCGAGATAGTCATTTTATTTATGTGCCTCTAATTTTGTTGTTGGATTGAGAAGTCTTCTCACCATTCTTCCTCTAAAATAAATCTAGCTTGTGTCATATGGCTTGCTTCTCCGAGAAAGCTACCTCACTATGGCCTTTATTTCCACAACATGAGCATGCATCAGTGTACCAACAGTTGGAAGCATTATTGACTCCCTTCTTGCAGCAATAACAAACAAGGAATGTCTTGTTTGAAGCAGACCTCCTAGTCTTCTTCTTCTTCTTCTTCTTCTTGCCTTGGTTGATTTTCTTTATGTTTTCTCTGAGTGCAGGTGCAGGTTGAGTCTGTGAGCTCTTCTCATTGTAACCCTCCTTCAATCCACCACAATAAGTCTAAGGTGGTAGTGGATTGCCATTTTCGCTTAATGTTTCTCTTTCTCCTTCAAAAATGTTCCTCATGATCATGGGATTTTATATTCTGCCATAGAAGCCTAAGACTTCACGCTTGGCCCTTTGTGTAGCTACAATGGGGCTAAGGATTCCTTGACTTATTTTCCCTAGCCCTTGTCCATCATAGCCCATTTACCTTAGGAGCTTGGAACCAATGCCTTTGGTATGATTTGTTGATTTTTTAGCCTCAAGAGGTCGAGGTGTCAGGCATGTAGGAATATTCGTTGGCACTAGATCATCCTTTCATTTTAGTGAAATCATCCATGAAATGATGCTAGGGCCTCATGGGAAAGTTGATGGGATTTGTGGGTTTGTGTTTGGGTTTCACACCCACGAAGAGGAATCAAATATTCTAATTAATTATTGAGTTTAGAAGGGGTTACTTAACTCACTCATAAGACTCCTATATAAGGAGAGGAGAGATTGTGGAAAATCTCATTGTGATATAGTGTGATGATGGAGTTCACATAAGTGAGTCTACACTAGTGTTAAGGAGCTTGGTGATTTCAGCAAGGGAATTTCTACAACTATGGAAAATCTTGCCTAAGGCTAAAGGACTCTCTATTTTTTGTTTTGGACAGGGAAAGCACACCTCACGTGTGGAGAAGAGAGGTAGTTGCAGAATGGAAGAAGTCATGTAGGTGGTGCAAACCATACATAAGTGTACATACGGAGTTTCAGTACATGTACGTGGGTTGCAGTGGGATCAGTCGCGTATGTACGTGGGTTGCAATGGGAACAATCACATATGTACGTGGGTTCCAGTAAGGACAGTCGTGTACATCCGTACAAGTCTTATGGGCAGGAGCAGGTCTGTATAGGATGATGTCAGCAATAGTACTAGTGACGTCAATAGGCCGTATAGGTGGTCTGCAGCAGATTTGTAAGTTGGGATTTGTCCCAAGAAGTTTGTTGATTTTTTGGTTGTAGAGAGGACTGGTTTTGTCCTCAAATTTAGTGATTTTTGTAAGTTGTTGAGAGGTTTGGTTTTTCCCTCGGAATTTCTAAATTTGATAAGAGTTACATAACAAAAATTGTGTGTCTCATATGTGTTGATGATTCATCTATGATCTTGTTGTTTTCACTGCTACATTTTCAGTCAATAATTTCAGTGTAAAATTGTTCATTGATAACAACTAGGGTTTATTGTTAGATCACTAGGAAGCAATTTTCATATATGAAATTAGTCACATAGATTTGCATGTGAAAATTGACATGGGGATTTGAAGCGAAGGGGATCATCTTGAGACACATTTGTGCTACAACACTAGAGGATTTTTATTCTTGTTCTAGGCAGGTCACCATGGTGAACACATTGAATATTGAGGACAGGTTGGAAGGGGAAACCAACTTCTGAGCTTGGAAGGAAAGGTTTCTCCTCCTATTGGAAGAGAATGACCTCAAGGAGTATGTTGAGGGTGTGGTTGCAAGTCCTATCGATCCACAAGAATTGGTAGATCATAAGAAGAAGGAAGTGAAGGTCAAGCGGGTGTTGCTAGAATCCGTGAAGGATCACTCGATTCCTCACATTTCCGATAAGACATATGCCAAGGAAATGTATGATGTTTTGGTAGCTCTGTAACAAAATGGGAATACAGGCAGGAAGTTGCATTTGAAGCACCAGCTTCAAGTTTTATAGATGTCGAGTGAGGACACAGTTGTGAACTACCTTATGAAGATTACATAGATCTGAGATCATCTTGTGGCCATCAGTGATAAGGCGAAGGATGTTGAGTTGTTGAATGTAGCGTTGAGAGGTCTTCCTAGATTTTGGGAACCATTTGTGCAAAGGATCTGTGCACGAGAGAAGTTACTAGAATTTGATAGACTTTGGAATCATTGTACATAGGAGAAGACTCAGTTAGTATCGAGGAATGTTCTGGATGGTTTGGTGAAATGTAGCAGTGATGAGAACCAGGCCCTTACAACTCACACTAGGAAGGGTAGAAGAGGTTCTCCTGGTAGAAGGGCTTCTACCGAGACAGAAGCATCTCTAGAACCAAGATAGAAGAAGGATCTTAGTAACATCAAATGTTTTGAGTGTCGTGATTATTGTCACTATGCTTCACAGTGTCCACACTAGAAGGGAAGGGGAAGAAGGCAGTAGGCATCAGTAGAAAATGTTGATGAGGTGACAGATAGGATTCAAAGGGAGATCTTGTTAGATTTTCTTAAATTTTCAGTAGCAATAAATCTACCAGAGTACTTTGATCTTCTTTTAACATTCAACAATCATATATTTAAAATATAATATGGATCTATAAGCAAATAGAAAAGCACAAGAAGACACACAGATTTATCCTGGGAAAACCCCAAACTCGGGGAAAAACCCAACCAACTTTCCTTAGAAAAAATATTTTTTATAACAAAATACAACCATGAACAATCTATATTCATAAGAGAAAAACCAACAATGAAGAAACCCTGATAACAAGTACTTATCTCTTCTTCATGTCAAACCCTAGAGAGGGTATATAACTGAGTAAAACCCTGAAATATGATGTGTAGCAACCCTAGCAAGAATGCTAGAGTACTCGGCCTCTTCTAGTGAACTTCCCAATATAGAAACCCTAGAAGCTACAGTAGTTGTGTCTTCTTCCTTGCCTTAGAATTGCGCCTTCTTTTCTTGGGTGAGTGTGTATCAAATGGCAAGATGTCTCCCTTTATTTATAGTCTTCAAGTCACTTTATTGGGGCCGACTTCTCTTCATGGATATTCTATTTTCACTTTGTTATTTTCCTGTGGGGCGGACTTCTCTTCTAGGGCATTCTTCAATTGTTCAATGATCTCCCTTTGACTTCTAGGAATCTTCCTCTCTAAGAAAATTTTTCCAGGAGGGAATACCTCCCGCTGCTACAAAACATCAACACTCCCTCTTGGCGAGGGAGGTATTATTCCATGATGTTCTCCTCCAGTAGTCCCAATCACACCCATCCACTTCACATGGCATGGGCAAGAATACCGCCATAGTCTCAACACTACGCTGCAATTATATATGATGTTTCTCCTCTTCTAGTAGTCCCAATCACACCCATCCACTTCACATGGTATGGGAAAGACTACCACCATAGCCTCATTCACACCTAGCCACTTCACATGGATTAGGCAAGGCTACACCATGGTCCCAATCACACCTAGTGCCACTGACAATTGTTTTCAGCTCAACCATGAGATCATACCTTATCCCAAACTGAAGCAACATCCTAATGTGCTTTTCATGTCTATTGCACTCCCTGCCCAGTCAGATTATGTATAACCTTGTAGATTTACTTCATCATCTGAGACATATTTGAGTCCATATCCAACCGTACCATGCAGGTACCTCAATGCATGCTTTGTTGCTACCATATGTACATGTCTAGGCTCAACCATGTACCAACTCAATGTGTTCACTGTAAAGCATATATTCGAACTGGTGTTAACTAGGTACATCAAGGATCTAATCAATTGTCTGTACATCGTGGGATCAACCAAATCTGAAGAAGAATCACTCAAGAGCTTCAGATTCGTAACCATAGGTGTGGTCATGGACTTGCAGTCCATCATCCTGAATCTCTGTAGGATCTCAATTGTATACTTTCTTTGGCTAAGGAAGATCTCATCTGGTCTCTACAACACCTCTAATCCAAGAAATAGTGCATCAACCCTAGATCCTTCATTTCAAACTCTAAAGTGAGCTCCCTCTCGCACCCATCTATGAGCTTCCTATCCCCTGTAAGAAACATGTCATCCACATATAGTACCATTATCAAGGGGAAACCATCTTCAACCTTGTAGTAAAGGTTGGGATCTGCATCGCTCTTGGTAAACCCCAAGCTCATCAAATAACTGTATATTATGGCATACCATGCCCTGAGTGCTTCTGTAATCCCATACAAAGATTTCTTCAATTTACAAACACGGGACTCCTTCCTATAGATTAAAAAACCTTATGGTTTCTCTATGTACACTTATTCTTCAATTACACCATTCAAGAAAGTAGACTTTACATCCATTTGGTGTAATTTCCAACCCATAACATAAGCAATAGAAATGATAGATCTAATATAAGTGTACTTGGCTAATGGAGTAAATATCTCGTCATAATAGTATCCCTCTTTCTGGGAGAATCGTCTAGCCACAAATATAGCTTTGTACTTCTTTACGCCGCCATCTGTAGCATGCTTGATCTTGTACATCCACTTGGAAGTCACTATTGACTTCCCTTCTGGTCTTGGAACCACTTCCCACACATCATTCTTCATGATGGATTGGTATTCTTCCATCATAGCATCCTTCCACACTTGTTGCTTTGCAGCTTCCTCATAAGTGGGAGGTTATGAATCAATGATATAACTCATCAGTGCCACATAGCTATAAAACTTGTGTGGTCTCTTGCTCTCTCCTACAAAGTGTTTCGGAGCCATGTTGGTCTCTTCTTGGTAATTGTAACCTCTTTGTGTGGATCTACTGGTATCTTTGGCCTTACTGTCTTATTATGATATTCTCGTATATGTTCTTTTGGAGTAGAGTCAATCATCATTGCATCCTTTGGAGCCTATTGCTCCTCTCTGTCCTCATCCATGTGAGACTCTCTATATTTCCTGAAGGTTGCTTCTTCATCAAAGGTGGCATCCCTGCTAATCTCAATATGTCTCTATCTGGGGATGTATATTATGTAATTCTTTGAAGTCTCACTATATCCAACGAAGATGCCCTTCTTTCCTGAAGGCTCTATCTTCATTCTCTTTTCCTTGGGAACATGTATGTACACTGGGCATCCAAATATCCTCAAGTGGTTGTCTTCTAGTTTCTTCTCGGTGAATAGTTCTTTTGGTGTCTTGTTCCCCAATATCTTATGAGGACTTGTGTTCTAGACATATACAATTGTACTAAATGCTTTTTCCCATAGATGCATGGGTAATTTCTAGTTATGGATCATTGCTTTAGTTTCTTCCACAATCGATATGTTCTTTCTCTTTGCAACCCCGTTTTGTTGGGGGTTGTAGGGAGTTTCCAGCTCCCTCTTAATCCCTTCTTCTCTGCAAAAGTCCTTGAACTCATTTGAAGTGTATTCACCTCCATTATCTGACCTCAAAACTTTAATCTTTCTTCCATAGAGATTTTCTACTAAAGCCTTGAATTCGTGAAACTTATAGAAAACTTCATCTTTTGTTTTCAAGAAATAGGCCCATGTTATACATGAGAAATCATCAATAAAAGGGACATAATATAAAATTTACCTAGATATGGTACTGTCATTTGTCTGCATACATTTGAATGTATAATGTCCAAGATCCCCTTGGATCGATTGTCACTGCTTGGAAAACTTCCCTTGCCATTCTTTCCAAGTGCACATCCTTCGCATACTCCATCATGCTCCACATGCATATCTCGTAGACCTGTAACCATCTTTCTCAAAATTGGCAAGGCTCTGTAGTTGAGATGAGCAAGTCTTCGGTGCCATAGCTCACTAGAGATAATATTGTTGTGTATAAGGGCTTGTGTTGGGTGTCCCTTTAATTTATACAATCCTTCCTCTCGGAAACCAATCACAATATTTGAATCTATACTTGAACCCTTAGGCCATAGAAGGACTTGGCCATCAACAAAATCTACTCTGAAGCCTCGATCATCTAGAGCAGAGATAGAGAGAAGATTCTTCTTTAAACCTTGTACAAGCAATACATCCTTTATTGAAATAGAGTTACCTGAATCAATTTGGTAGGAGGTTTCTCCTACTCCTATTACTGCATGCTTGGAATCATCTCCAAGTTCCACCTGAAGGGATGAACTATTTTCCATCAAATTTGTAAGATAATTTCGAAACCCGGTCATGTGCTTGGAAGAACCATTGTCCACTAGCCAAATATAACTTCCTTGAGTGATGGTACCTGTGAGAGCTGAGATAAAGACATACTCTTCATATTTTGTTTCCCTTGTCTTCTTATGAGATGTAGACTCCTCCATATATGTTGCATGTGCATGATGTTTTCTCTTTCCTTTCCCTTGAGAACACTAGTAAGCAAAGTGTCCCAACTTCTGACAGTTGACACATCTAATCGTAGATACGTCCTTCTTGTGATCTGGAACTCATCTTCTATTTTTTTTCAGACTGTTGTTTCTTCTTTCTTTCATTTTCTTTACATGAGAAGCAAGAGAATGGATTTCTTCATCATTGGTCTTCTGCATCTTGGATGTCAAACTTGATTCTTCTTAGACACAGTATGTCCATAGCTTGTCAAATTTAGAAAATTTCCTTCTTGCACAAATTCCTTGAACAAATGCATCCCAAGAAGAAGGTAATCCATTTAGAGTTGTAGTCACAAGCTCTGCATCATCCACTGAATCTCCAATAGTTTCTAGTTGATCCTTGATCTGAGAAATCCTTGTGAAGTAGGTAGAAACTGAATCTAACTTGTTCATCATCACATTTATGAGTTGATGCATTAGGGTTAGCTTACTGCTTGTATTCTTGCTTTCATATAGTCTGGTTAAGGCATCAAACATCTCCTTTGGTGTCTTCAATTATGATACATTAGGAATCAAGTGATTCATGATTGAATCTGTCAAGATCCTCTTGGCCTTGATCTTATTTTTCTTATGTCTTGCCTTGGCCTCTTCCTCTTCTGGTTCTGGGAGAACTTGCTTGACATGATCCAAGAGCTCATTCTCTTCTAGAATGAGAAGTATTCTATGCTTCCATGATCTAAAATTGTTTGCTCCATCCAACCTATATTCAACTCTCATACTAGTAATCATTTTCGCTTGTAGAAACCCTAGGCTTGAAAAATCCCAAAATTTTAACCTTCTTAAAAAATCAACGCTAGGGTTAGGCGAGTTGCCTAGTAAAATTTTCTCTGCAACACCAGCATTAGAAAAATCCCAACGAATGGTAATCTTTGATCTTGTTGGTGTCTTGCACTAGGTCAAATCTGGCTTCAACCCTCAAGCTCTGATACCATTTTATATTTTCTTAAATTTTCAATAGCAATAGACTTACCAGAGTACTTTGATCCTCTTTTAACATTCAACAACAATATACTGGAAATATAAGCAGGATCTAGAAGCAGATAGACAAGCACAAGAAGACACAAAGATTTATCCTGGGAAAACCCCAAGCCAGGGGAAAAACCCAACCAACTTTACTTAGAGAGAATATTTCTGATAACACGATACAACCATGAACAAGCTCTGTTCATAAGAGCAAAACCAACAATGAAGAAACCTTGATAACAAGTACTTATCTCTTCTTCTTGTCAAACCCTAGCGAGGGTAGACAATTGAGATAAGTTCCTACCATAGTCATCGCATCTCTTCTCAGAGATAAGCTGCCACCATTCTAGAGAGTCTTTCATTCTGTATTTTTACAGTTATGTACATTTCGCACATATATTACTGTATCTATGTGTTTATGGTTGCATCTCTGATATATTTCTGTTATATTATTGGATATATGAGATATCTCTATACATTTATTTATTATATATCTGCTATCATTTCATGCCAAAAATAATCTGGATCATACCTACACCTACAATTTCTTTCTAAGGATGGGTCAATACCTTGGTCAAACCTATCAATCGTACTAATAATCTTCTCACTATCGAAGATGCTTAATAGATTTTCTATGTGAGTGAATAAATTCGCATCCTCCCCTCCAATAGTTTCAATAGGTTTCTCTATGGAACCTACTAGAGTTCTCATAGTCACCTTATCAACCACCAGTGTTTCATTAACAAAGATAGGTTGTTCGTAAACTAAGTTTGGAGTATAGTCTACGTGGTTTACCCTATATGTATGTGTGTTTGTGCAAATTTTATTATATTTAGTAAATGTTTTAATTTTTTAATACACAAATTTCAATTATTTTTCAAGTCAAAACATGTTGACTTCAACATTACCTACTTTACAACATCTCCCCTATATTAGACTATATAAACACCTCTTAACACAACACACGCAACACAAATTGATAATACCAAAATATCTAATTGCAATCAAAATTGAAAACTAATATTTTTTAACTTCAAAGTACAATGTTTCTAATAATTTATATCACTTGATATTTTTAATAAATTGTGTCCTCTAAAATTATGATGAAAAAGATTTAACACCTTTGATGACCCATTTATGGGTGACTTTATTGTTTATTTATCTTAAATTTAAAAGTCCTTATATGTTTTCTTAATATTATTTTTTTTAATTTCAACATTTTTCCATGATGGTGCATTCATTATTGATTAATGTCTTTGTGCGGAGGCACTCTACAATCCAGTATGAGGGAGATGTTGTCACGTATATAACGTTACATTAAAACAAAAACAAAAAACACAAATAATACAACAAGATTGTGATACAAAAAATGATGAAATCCAATCCAATCAAATTCAAAAAAATGCCATATTCATTATAACAAATGGAGTTAGTATATCTAGGCACGTTTTCTATGAAAATCTCTATCTAGCCTTTTTTTTTTTTTTTTTATCTCCTTCTAACCAATATTTTAAGCATCTTACCCTTACAATACACAATAAAACAGGTTTAACCACAATATAGTTACTAAAATTAAACATTTTTCTTTTTTTTCTTTTTTTTTTTAAAGCAGGATGAGAGTTTCTACTTGGAAGTTCCTCAAAATATGAGGAATGCGAGATCTATTTTAACTCTTAGACAATTTAACTTAGGAATCTTATTATATTGCCGCATTAGAGTCGCTTCATGGTTAGTGTGTATTTAATTTTATAATTTAAACATTAGATTAATACATTATCATAATGTTGCTGTGAGCTTAATCTAAATAGGACACATTTAATTATTTAGTCCCACATTCATACAGGAAGATAGAATCCAGGGATGAGAGAAGTTTATTAGGACAAGGGAAGAAAATAGAAATTTAATTCGTCCTTTCGAGGGTGAAGAGGCGACATGTCTATGATCGTATAGAGACGGCATGTCGTGCCAACACCTGAGAATATGAACACACATCTCAGTAAGGCGAGCGGGTCTGCCCTACTTCGGCTGCCTGCCCGCCAATTTTTGGAGCTCGTTT
>ML783354.1:558481-571081 GCA_009831015.1 Picea engelmannii | reverse complement strand
TACCATTATAGAATCTTGCTACTTATTTGTTTTGGGTAGCTTGGTGATGAAATTCGTTATTGCCACTTCCCATTTCCACTCAATAATGGGTAATGGTTTTAGCAAACCAGCTGGGTGTCTATGCTCAACCTTGAGATTTTGACATTCCAAACATTTGGCAATACACTCAACAACTTCCTTCTTCATGCTTGGCCAAAAATATTGGCTCTTCACAACTGCAATACATTTTTGATACCGTGGGTTCCCAACATAAGGTACATTATGCATTTCTATGAATATCAAATTTTTCAATTCCTAGGAATTTGGTACATAAATTTTTCCTCTATCCTTGATAATTTCATCATTTCCCAACTTGTAGTATTCAACTTTATACTACAAAGTACCTTGTTGCAATTTTGTTACATTTTCCATATATTGCAAATCTTATTTTTCTACCTCCAAGATTTTTTCCTTCAAATCCGATTGGTACATGTTGATGGTTGTATCATGAAACTCATGCACTCTTCTATTGAGTGCATAAATCACCTTGTTCTCTTTACCTTTGATATTCTTTATATCAAATTCATATTCACTAATAAATTCTAACCACCTGTTTTTACTAGCATTTAGAGTTGGTTGTCCAAATAAATATTTCAAACCTTGATGGTCTATGCTCAACTCAAGCCTTTTCACCATGAGATAGTACCTCCAAATCTTCAAGGCATGCACTGAGGCTTCAAACTCGAAATCATGAGTAACATAGTGTCTTTCATGCTCCTTTAACTTCCTCGATTCATAACATACAACATATATGTTTTGACTGAGGACTCCACCAAGTCCTTCTTCACATGCATTGTTTCATACAATGAAGTATTCATTTGGATAAAAAATCCTTTGTATTCGAGCACTGGTTAATAAAATATTCGAGTATTGGAAACTCTTTTCACATTCCAATGTCCATTGAAACTTCACTCCCTTATTTTGCAAGGAAGTGATCGGGTGTGAAATATATGAGAATCCTTCAATCAATATTTTGTAGTAGCCTACAATTCCCATGAATGATATAAATTATATCACATTCTTTTGGGTTGACCATCCTCTAATGGCCTCAATCGTTTTCAAGATCCACTACTATCCCTTTCTATGGTATGATATGCACCAAATACTGAATTTGTTTCTAATAAAATGAGCACTTGCTCAATTTGGCATACAATTGATGCTCCCTTAATACATGTAATATCATCCTCAAGTGTTTTTCATGGTATTCCTCCAACTTAGAATATATAAGATTTTTATCCAAAAGGACAATGACAAACTTATCCAGGTATTCTCTGAAAATGGAATTCATTAAACACATGAAAACAATTGGTTCATTTGATAACCCAAATGACACCACTGTGAACTCATAATGACCATAGATTATTCTAAAAGAATTCTTCTTGTTGTATTCTTCTTTGATTCTTACCTGATGATAACCAGACCTGAGATCAATCTTCAAGAATATTTTTTCATTCTTCAACTGATTAAAGAGGTCATTGATCCTTGGAAAATGATACTTATTCTTTACGGTTACCTTGTTCAATTTTTTGAAGTAAATACAAAGTCTCAATGGTCCATCGTTATGTTTTACAAATAATACTAGAGAACCCCAAGGTGACATACTTGGGTGTATATACCCCTTCTTCAGAAGCGCTTCCAGTTGCATTTGCAACTCCTTTAATTCTGGAGTACTCATCCTGTAAAGGGTCTTAGATAATGGAGCTTCTCTAGGAATCAAATTGATGGAGAAATCCATGTATCTTTTAAGGGGTAATGATAGTATTTCTTTAAATACGTCCTCAAAATATCTTAGGAATGCATAATATTCAATATTTGACACCCTATCTTTAGGTGTCTCTTTCATATGAGCTGCAAATATTTGACACCCTTTCCTGTAACTTTTATTTAGCTGCAATGTTGAGATTTCTCTAACACTTATTTCCCTGGGAATTCCATGTACTTTCCTTAGGTTCCCTTCATCATCCCAACAAGTGAATGATTTATTACAAAAATCTAGGATATAATGGTGTTGGTCCAACCAATTCATACCAATTAGAAAATAATAGGAACCTAAAGGAAAGACGTTCAAATCTTCCACGATGATCAATCCATTCATGTCCATTGGACATGACTTAACCATCTCATTAACTTTTCTTTTGGCTCTGGTATCTAGCTACACAAACCAATATTTTCCATGCTTGCTTCTTGGAAAATGAAATCTTTCCAGCATCTTAGGATCTATATAACTATGACTAGATCCTGAATTAATTAAAATAAAAATTGTTTGGTTGTTGATATTATCTTCCACTTCAATCATATGTGATTGAAACTAAGTTTGCTTGTTGTCTAGGGCTACATAGATCCTAGGTACACTTAAGCCCAAGTCCTCCATTGTTTCAACTTGTTATACATTGTGAACAAACATCACCTTTTCACCTCTGTGGGGACCATATTTATACATATGATTTCCCTGACAACCCCAACATTGAATAGGTGGTTACCTTGGCATTTCCCCCCCTATCTTAATTGTTTTGGGTTCTCTAGAAGCTAGTTGTCCCTTAGGACTATTTTTGAAGAATGGTGTCTTAGCCCTCTTCTTCCTCTGTTCCATATTGTATTTCTTCTTATTGTCCCAAGATTTTTGGAAAGTTGGCCTCCCTTTATGCTGAACATAAAAGAATTTATCTCTCTCTATGGTCTCCTACAATGTTTTGGGATCATGATATTGTATCTTGTCACTGATGAATGATGGAATCCCACTCAAATACCTATGAATATTAATTGTCTCATCCTTTATGAAGGAGACATAATTTAACAATTCTAAAAACCTTCTCTCATATTCATCGATGGTCATACTTCCAAGATTAAGTTCAAATAATTCCTTCATTTTCTTGTCACGGTATCTATTAGTCAAGTATTTCTTTTGTAAATAATTCTTTAATTCCTTCCAAGTAACATTTTTCTCTTTGATGTGTTGCACCTGCACAAATTGGTCCCACCGCATGGATGCATTTACCTTGAGTTTATGGATGGAAATTCTTCCTTCCATGTGTGAAGATTAATTATTTTACTAAAAATACTTTCTCATTTGTAGAATCCATGTATATGCATCCTCATCCTTCTTTTGCTCACCATCAAATCTAGGAGGTTTGATTTTGTTCATTTATCCTTGTAGCTCATCCACCCCATCCCTCTTTGTATGCTTCCTGATAAGATGGATTTGAGCTACTGGGTTATATCTTATTGGAATTCCTTGGGGAGTGATGGTGGTGTTTGTTATCACTTCTTGTTCTTCCTTTCTCATCGAGAGACCTATGACTTCCTGATTTTACTTAATCAATCTCTTGATCCATCTTCTTTTCTATTATGTCCAAGCTCTGCATTAACTTCATGTTGAATTCCTCCTACTGCTCCTTCTCTTTCATAAGCATTTCATTATCAGATTTATGACTTTGTAGATCCTTTTTCAAATTTGTAATGGTCTATACCACGTTCATGCTTTCTTCCTTTACTTATCCATGTCCATTTGAGTTTGTACCTTCAGTGCCCATATAGACATACATCCCTCTGACCTCATCTTCCTGTATGTAATCCCCCTATGTATCTTCCATTCCTCTGCACTCTGTGATGATCCTAATATGATCTTACAGTTGTTAATTCTATAAAATGTGCAACCAACAGAACTTGTTAGGATGATTGTTTTAACAAATTCATGAAATTTATGCTCAATTCTTGTCCCACAAAACATTGGAATTATTTCTCCTCATTTTCCTGAAAATTTCCTTCCCAGGTCAATTTTATAAGTAAATAGTTATATTTTACTATTACATACCTTTCCAACACCTGCTTCCATGCTCAATTATAAGTCTTGAGCAGAAAGTTATGGATAATTGAAAATTGTCCTTCCTAGGAGGTAATCTCTATACAACTATTCTTCTTCTTCAGAGTCAAATTATCTCTTGGACCTGTGTTGGATCCTCTCAGAAAGTACATAGGACCTATTTAATATTTTGTGTGTAGGTATGTACAAATCGGAACCCTACGAGCCCCTTTTAGCCCCTTTTTACCTTAAAGACAACAACAACTTAGGCGCTAGCCCTTGTTCTTCAGCCAAAAACTCATATTACTGTGGGATAGGACCTGGTACTTATCCACCATCTGATAAGTGCAGCTCCGAGACTTAATAGCTTTGGAACTTTTGGCTTAGTAAGTTATTACAACAATTCACCTTCATTTCCCCCAAATGTCAAAATGGTGAACTTTCGAACAAATGCTTCTTATGAGCTTTGGGGCTCCAGTACTTTGGTGCTTCAAGATACATAGGCTTCACCTTCATCATTCAACATTTCCTTTGAACTACAAAGTCGCTAACTCCCCAAATGATGCTTCTCCGGAGTTTCATGACTTTGATGCTCTAGAGCTTCGGGCTTTAGAGGATCTCACAACAACACACTTCAAAACTCCTAAATGTCAAACTGGCGGACCCGTCAACCCTCACTCTCTATATTTTTACTACTTCAGCTCCCCAGAGCTTCAAGCTTCAGAGAACTTTTTATCATAACACAAAAAATATCCCAAACACCGAACATCTTAACAGGTGCTCCCCATATCTTCACGACTCCGATGATCTAGGACTTCGTAACTTTCGGCTTTAGAGGTTTCTACCAAATAAATCTCAAAAAAACTCAAATGTTGAATCTCCAAACTCCCAAACATGCACTCTCGGGAGATTTTGGACTTCTGGATTTGGAAGACTTATCAATGTAACCCTATAGATCTACTGAATGTCGAACTTCTAAATACTCCCTAATTTGCGAACACATTTTCCCCAATCATGAATGATCTGGATTGGTTCTGGACTTTGGTACTTCAGGGAAATCTCCTCCAAGTGACACAAGGACTAAAAAATCCCAAAGTGACCAACCGTCGAACCGTGAGATCTATGGCCCTGATCCACGACTAATCCAATGGTTATTTACTCCTCCCCATGATCTATGATGCATATTCACTACGGGACTTTGGAGCTTCGAGGATTTTGCCTCCTTTCAACAAGCACTTAAAAATTGTCGAGGTAGTGAAGTTCGAAGGACTTGAGGGGTTAACCGCCACACTCCTTTTTCAGATAGGATGGTTGTGAAATATTCAGTCACCTCCTTCTCTAAAGTACATAGGCCCTCTTTACTCTTTTATGTGTAGGTCTGTACAAATCTAAACACTGCGGGATCCTTCTTTTAGCCCCGTTTTACCTTAAAGACAATAAAAATTTAGGCGCTTGCCCTTGTTCTTCAGCGGAAAACTCATATGACCACAATTTAGGACCCTCTGCTTAGCCACCATGTGATAATCGTAGCTCTGATACTTCAGAGCTCCAGAACTTTGAGATTCAAAAGTTATTACAACAATTCACCTTCATTTCCCCCGAATGTCGAATTGGTGAACTTCCAAACATATGCTTCTTCTAAACTTTGAGGCTCCAGTACTTAAAAAATTTGGGATTCAGAGGTTTAACATTCACCATACAACATTTCCTCTGAACTTTGAAGTGGCTAATTCCCCAAATGATTCTTCTCCAGAGTTTCAGGACTTCGATGCTCTCGAGCATCGAGCTTCAGAGGATGTCACACCAGCACACTTCAAAACTCTCAAATGTAGAACTGGAAAAATCGTCAACCCTCACTCTTTATAGTTTTACTACTTTGGTTCCCTAAAGGTTCGGGCTTCATAGAACTTCTCAGCATAACTCAATAAATCTCATGAACGTCAAATATCCGAACAGGTTCTCCCCGGAGCTTCGAGACTCCGGCTCTACGGGACTTCAGAACTTCAGGCTTCATAGGTTTCTCCCAAAACACTCTCAAAATATCCCAAATGTCGAGTCTCTGAACTCCTGAAGAGGCGCTCTTCGGATCTTCGAGAATTTTGGCTTCGGAAGACTTCTCAACGTAACCCTATAGATCTCCCGAATGCCAAACTTTTTAATACTTTCTAATATGCGGACATGTGTTCCCCAATCATGAACGATATGGATTGGCTCTGGATTTTGGGACTTCGGGGAAATATCCTCCAAGTGACACAAGGACTAAAACTCAGGAAGTGACTAACTTCCAAACCATGAGATCTAGGGCTCTGATTTGTTCCATGACTAATCCAATGGTTAGTTACTCCTCCTCATGATCTATGACTTAGATTCACTTCAGGACTTCACAACTGCAGGGATTTTTCCTCCTTTCAACAATGACTTAAAAATTGTTGAGGTAGCAAAGTCTGAAGGACTTGAGGAGTTAACCACCATGCTCCTTTTTCATATCGGAAAATTGTGAAATATTCGGTCCCCTCCCGAATATATCTTGTCCATTCTCCTTATCACAAAGAGAGATTTATCGTCTCTAAGTTTGAAACTTAAAGAAGTCACTTTTGCACTCCTTTCGCTTCAAATTCAACCCATCCCAGGTCATAATTTACTTGAACAGATGTTAAATTACATACAATTCACCACTTTGGCCAATTTCCTCCAAAGTTTCCAAGAATTTCATAACACAAATTGGGGCTTTTGCCCAATTCCATGCAAGTGACTCAATTCAACCTGCCTGACCCATCCAGACTCAGTGTTGGAAACTGGAGCTATGATACCATATTGTAACATACCCATCCTTAGACCTACTGGGATATGCCACACATAAACTCTTCTGGAACTATATATATATATATAATTTTAAGCAGAAAAATATATTCTACATATACATAAATACATGCAGAAATAAGAGTATACAAATACATGCAGCATACACAGGAAATACCCATAAACATAAACACGTGTATAAATATGTGGCGTGTAAATTAACACAAAATTTATAATTATCTTTTTTATAAGACCACCAGTTGCGTTCAGACCTTGCACGATCCTCCCAACCATAGACCACACTACTCAGAACTCTCAGCATTGAGTCACCCACGAGCTTGGACTAAACTCCACTCGGGTAAATGGATTTCTTACCAAGATGAAGCTACAGAATCAAGAGGAAGGATTTCATCCCAGGAGCCTACTCGAACTATCATCCTACAACCTCTCACTCCCCACATGTTTGTCCCACCCCAGGAAATGTGCCCCTTCTCTTCTCAATAGTCCTTCAACTACCCCACTTCCCTTCTAGGGATTCAACAAAAGGTTGGATAGTAAGTCTCATAGCATTGTAGTTGCAGTTGGGCTCCCTCAGGAAATAAATTTTCCAACAATTCTCTCACCTGGAGAGAGTTTCTCATGGTCATGACAACGCGCCTCTTCAATCCCATAGGCCTGATAACTTGCTTCTTCAGTCCATCTCTTAATTCAACCAGGAATAGATATAGGGAATGGCAGCAACTACATTCAAGCGAAAGTGCAGGTGATGACAACCACAACAGCCCATGGTTTTGGTATAGGCGCTTCTCATAACATAAAGGTACAAGTGTGTTTCTCCTCTGAGGATAGGTACAAGATACTACTGATAACAAAAAATATGCGACTATATTTCAAGGAGTGCATGAAAGATGGAGAGTTATGAATGATCCAAAGTGTAGAACGATTGGAGTCAATGAATGAATGAGAATAATGGGAAAATGGACTAATTTCCGCCACATATATCTGCATGCACCCTTGATGACACATGGCTCTCTAGGAGATTGTTTCTCTCCACTTGTAATTCATTCCACTTCACAAAGGAACTTAGGATAACATGACATTTAACCATACCTTAGTCTCTAGGAATAATATTATAATATTCCCTTGGAGATAATCCCTCTATCTTATCCCCTTTCCTAGGCTCTTAGCCCCCCGTTTCCCCTCTTGGTGGAGTTTAGTCCCCCATACTCTTTTATCACAGTCGATATACACGCATCAATGCACTTTAATAACGATATGAATATTTACATATACAAAAATAGGCTCACTATCCTTTACCATCTAGGATCTCCAGCCTAATAATCACATAAGCCTTATGGCCAATAATAACATGGCTCACCAACCTATAAAACATATTCTCATTTACAACCAGGGCTCGGTCTTGGGGGTGTTACATTTAAACTTTGGTACCATCATGGTATTTCATCCAATATTATCCTTAACTTATTTATTCCAGTCATCCTCTATCTGTAAAGTTAGAATATTTTATCGAAGATTCGTCTTAAGAGGTATTACCGAGAATATGTGTGGTCTCTGACTCAGTGCATCTACCACTATGTTCATGGTTCTTTTAATGTAAGTAATCTCAAAGCCGTATTCACTAAGTAATATTCACCAACGTCTTTGTCGTGCGTTCAAGTCACTCTGCATAAATATATGTTGCAATTCACAATGATTTTAATTTAATTCAAATTTTCATCCAATCAGATAATCTCTCCAAACTCTCAAGGAATAAACAATAGCTAATAACTCCAAGTCATGCGTTGCGTAGTTATCTTCATGCTTTCTCAATTTCCTTGAAATTTAAGCGATCACTTGATCGTCTTGCATCAAAACTCCCCCTAATCCTTCCTTGGATGCGTCTGTGCATACCAAGAATTATTTGTCCATGTCAGGGAACTTTAGTATCAAAGTTGTTGTCAACAACTCTTTGAGTGTTCGAAATGCTTCCGTGGATTTCTCATTCCATACAAACTTCTTTTTTTTCTTCTGCAATTCCATGATTGGATTTTCTATCTTTGAAAAACCTTCGACAAACCATCAGTAATATCCTACTAAATCCATAAAGCTACATAATTCTTCTACACTTGTTGGTGTTGGATATTCCATAATGGCCTCTACTTTCGCTGGATCAACAACAATACCTTCACCATATATGATATGTCCCAAGTAATGAATCTTTGATTGGTAAAAAGAACATTTTGATAGCTTCCAATAGAATTTGTTTTCTCATAGACACTGTAGGACCAATCTTAAGTGTTTGTCATGCTCTTCTTTCATATGAGAATAAATCATTACGTCGTAAATAAATACTTCAACAAACTTGTCCAAGTATTCGTGGAACACCTGATTCATCAAGATCATGAATACCCTCGGGGTGTTTGTCAATCTGAACGGTAAAACTGTAAACTCATAGTGTCTGAATCTCATCTTAAATGCAGTATTAGGGATATTTTCTTCCTTAATCCATAACTAATGATATCTCGATCTCAAATCAATCTTCAAAAATATTTTCACTCCCTTCATCTAGTCAAAAAAAGAATATAATCTTGGCAACATATATTGGTTCTTGATCTTCTCTTTGTTCAATTGACGATATTCAACACAAAGTCTCCACTATCTGTAATGTCCCCACTTTGGGACATCATCACAGTGCAAAGGTTTATGATGACCAGAATAGCCAGATGGATGTTATAGCGAGTACAATGGTTATTGAGAGGCATTGTGGGGTCCATCTTGCATTTCTCATCATATTCCATCATTATGAGCCATTCTGTAATGTCCCCCACCTCTTAGAGAGGTGATGAGGAGACTCAGTGGCCTGGGCACCCCCACTAGGTCATAGTCTCACATTGAAGGGGGGAAAGTCCAGAAGTTAAAAGTTATATTTTTAAGTTGACTTAAGAAAGGAAAAGGAAAAAGGAGTAAAAGATAACTCAACAGAAGAATAGAAGATTAACCCTGGGAGTTAACCTAAATCAACAGAGAATTAGAAGGAAAAGTATAAGTAAGAGGCTAGGGTGCACCTATTACTCATTCCGGTTTTGGATTAGCATTTGCTATTGCTCTTGAGCATTCAGTTTGGGGGTTTTGTTGTACAAACCCTTGTGAGCAACTCAGTGGTGAAATATCCACTCACCTTGTTCCGCAACTTGGTCTCAGGGATGAAAGAATCCTCCACACCATTCTAGTCTCAGCCCATCTCCATCTAGCGCTTCAGAAGGTAGCAAGTCATACTATTCTTGTGTTTCCAGCAAGGGCGCACCATCATCTGGAGGGAGGTTTGATCCATCTTATCCTGAGGGCCTGGGGCCATTCCGACAGTTGGGTTTTGTTTGCAGGGGAAGGACCATCAGTTTGAGGGATTTTCTGGAGGGTTATCATCATTCTACATTTGTCTGCAGATTGGGACGTCTTGGAGCCATAGGGGACATCCTATAATTCAATAAAACTCAGATCTAGGGAGATCTGCTTGAGATCTGAGTCTGAAACTTCTCCCATGGGATTCTCATAGCCTGATCTATATTCTTGGAGAGTTTCATAGCATTTGGAGGCCTCCTTCATCAGGGCCAAACCAGCTAGGGTTTCAGTCATCCAGTGGGGCACCTCATTCAGTGGGAAATTCAGATCTACGGGGTTTGAGAGTGGATTTGGGAATTTGGACATCTGGGTTGTCCTTACAGTTTCCTAATCTATCATTTGGCATATTTCTCGGGATGATTGGACACTTTTGGTAGCAGGGCATGATTATTGAGGGCTTCAACATTCTAGCAGGATGTGGCACTTTCCAGCTTGGAGGTTGAGCATTAGTATGGCTCAGATCTGTTTGATTCAGTCTTAATTGTATATCCAGCCTTTGGAGGCTTATTTTGTATTGTCAGGAGCATTTTGTAGCAGCTCATATCTATTGCTTGTATGGCCATCTGAGGTTTATGCCAGATCGGCCATCTATTGTATTGATCTTACATTTCTCATAATAAAAAAGGTCAGATCTTTGCTTGTGCTTCTACATATTGAATATATTGTGATCTCCATGTGTCGATGAATCTTGTATGCACTTAATAACTCAATAAATTAGTAGTAGTTAGTGATTCCAAGAAAGAATTTGGCTTGGGATCATTACACATTCTGCATAGATTGTCTTTGGTTCCATTGCATTCTGACAATTTCCATCATTTTGACTATTTTGAGCTATAAGCTGATTGAATTCACTAAAGAAGTCATTTTGGGCACATTACTTGGAGGAACCTCTCAGTGTAATACCTCATTGGAATCAGGAGAAGCAACACTACAAGATGGGATGGTGAGAAGTGACTTTTAGTGGCCAAGGAAGCCACAAGGAGAGATAAGGTGTTTTTCAGAGGTAAAAAGGTTAATTAATTAATTAAAGTGATTTAATTAGTTAAATAAATATTAATAAAATGAAAGTCACTTTGGAGGGAGAAGGAGAGCAAAAACTATAAAGGAAAGGAAAGGGCCTCTACTCCTTTCATTCATGTATGATCATCTTTTGATATCTTGCTTTTAGCTAGTGAGCCCAACATTGGGGGTTTTGAGGGTTTTGTCTTAACAAACCCCAGAGGATGATTCGGTGGTGAAATATTACACCTAGTTTGTCCCAAGATTGGTCTCGGAGATGCAATACTCTCCCACACCAGTCTAGTTCTAGATCTACTCAGTTGTAGGAGTATTCTACATCAGTTGCAGGGGCAGAGAAAGAGAGGGTGCACTAGCTAGGGTTTCCTGCAAGAGGGGTGCACCATCCATTGAGGGAGGATTCGTCCTAGCTGAGGGGAAGTGATTTTGGGAATTCCAAGTATTGGGTTTTCCTTGCAGGTGTCTTAGCATCATTATTGGTGGGTTTTTGGAGGTTTTCAGTGGAGGATTGATTTGTATTGAGAGTGGGACAATTTTCCCAAGAGGAGGGTGCACCATTATTTGGAGGGTAGCTAGATCTAAGGATCTAGTAGGTATTTTGGCTAGTTGATCACTTGAGTTTTCATTGTCGTGCCTCGATCTATCATTCTAGTGGATTGGTGGAGCTATTGGAGGTCTCTAGGAGAGAGGCTAAAGTATTAGGGTTTCAGGCATTTAGGAAGGGTGCACCATTCCTTGAGGAGCATCAGATCCATAGGGTTTGAGAGTGGATTTGGAGATTTGAGAGCCTGGTTTGTGCTTACAGTTGCCCGATATATCATTTGGCATATTTCTTGGGGTGATTGGACATTTTAGGCAGCCAGGAGGAATTGTTGAGGAGCTTCAACTATCCAACAGGGAGTGGCACCTTCCAGCTTGGGGGTTTAGCATTCTTACGACCCAGATCTACTTGTATTCAGTATTCATTATGTATCCATCCTTTGGAGGCTTATTGTAGTCTTCTATTGAAGCATTTTGTAGCAGCTCTATTTTCTATCTTCTTATCCATCTGTTGAGCATTCTATATTAACATCTTCATTGTAGCAAGTTTCTCTATTTCATGAATAAAAGCAAGTTTGAGATGTTTTGGCTTGTCTATCATATTTCATATGGTTGAGGTATGTCCATGTTTCTGTCTTCTTGTTTATTTCTGCAAACACTCCTATAAACACATCAATAAATCCTAAGGCCGAAATCAAGAGGCAATTCAGCAAGTAAACACATCTAACAAGTAGGTCAGCGAAGTGTTTGATGAAATACCACAACCAATTAAAGTTTTAAAAAAGACACCAAAACCGTGATTTTCCTAGAATAATGGCTTCAGATCATTACACTATCCATCATTCTTTCTCATGAAAATAACTGTCTCACCCAACGGCCCAGGATGATACGCTTGGACATATAAGTCTCAATTCCAACAATTCCTTCAATTGCATTTTCAACTCCTCCAATTCTGGTGTCGTCATATGGTAGGGAGTTATTGCAATAGGCTCAATTCCATGTTTTAA
>ML783354.1:542867-555948 GCA_009831015.1 Picea engelmannii | reverse complement strand
TGTCCTCAAGTGATTCTCATTCTCTTCTTTTGACTTGGAATATATAAGGATTCCATCCAAAAAGACAATGACAAAATTGTCTAAGTATTCCCACAAAACACCATTGACTAAGCACATAAAAATAGATACCGCATTTGATAACCCAAATGGCACTATTGTGAACTCATAATTACCATACCTTGTCATGAAGGAGTTTTGTTGATGTCTTCATCTCTGATCCTTACTTGATGGTATCTTGACCTGAGATCAATCTTTGAGAATATCCTTGCATCCTTTAACCAATCAAAGAGATCATCGATCCTTGGCAAAGGATACTTGTTATTTATAGTCACTTTGTTCAATTGTCTGAAGTCAATGCACAACCTCAATGTCCCATCTTTCTTCTTCAAAAATAAAACGGGTGCATGCCAAGGTGACACACTTGAGTATATATACCTCTTCTTCAGAAGCTCTTCAAGATGCATTTGTAACTCCTTCATCTTTGGTGTATGTATTTTTAGGGAGTCTTTGATATTGGAGTTGCTCGAGGAATCAAATTTATAGAGAAATCAATATCTTTCTTTGGATTTAGTCCTGGTGTCTCCTTAAAAACATCTTCAAATTTTTGCAGGACCGCATGATCCTCAAGATTTGGCACCTTATCCTTAGGTGGTTCCTCCATATGAGATGAAAATATTTGGAAGCCCTTCCTATAGCACTTCTTCAGCTGCATTGTTGAGATCTCTCAAACAGTAACTGCCCTCAGAATTCCTTGGATTGTTCTTTGGTTCCCTTCCTCATTCATGAAAGTAAATACCTTGTTATGATAGTCCAAGAAAGCATGGTGTTGTTCCAACAAATCCATACCAATTAGACAGTCATATGAACCCAATGACAGGATGTTAAAATCTGCCTTGGTACTTATCCCATTCATTTCCATTGGACATGATTTACCCACCTCAACAATTTTTCTCTTGGCTCTTGTAGCCAACTGCACTAGCCAAGATTCTCCATGCTTGCTTCTTAGAAAATGTAATATTTCCACTACCTTAGGATCTATATAGCTATGCTTATCTCCCGAATCTATAAAAAATATAAAGGAATGGTTATTGATCATACCTTCTACTTCAATAATGTGTGATTGAAACTCTATTTTCTTGTTGTCCAGGGTTGCATAGATCCTTGGTACACTTCTGCCCATTTCCTCCACTCTTTCTTCTTGTTGTACATTGTGTAAAGTTCTCACTTTGTCACTTTTGTGAGGACAATATCTATACTTATGGTCTCCTTTACAAACCCAACATTGAATGGGTGTCTTCCTTGGCCTTTCCCCACCTACCTCAACCATTTTGTGCTCTCTAAAAGATGGTTTTCCTTGAGGACTAATTCTGAAAAATGGTGACTTGTTCCTCTTTTGCCTCTATTCCCTCTTAAATTTCTTCTTTTCTTCCCAATCTCTTTGGAAAGTAATATTTCCTTTATGTTGATCATATAAGCACTTGACTCCCCTTATGGTTTCCTCAAAATTCTTGGGATCATCATATTGAATCTTGTCACTAATAAAGGATGGCATCCCACTTAGATACCTCTAAATATTAGCGGTCTCATCTTTGATGAAGGATACATACTTCAACAATTCTAAAAATCTCCTTTCATACTCATCAATGGTCATGCTACCAAGTCTAAGTTTAAAGAAATATTTCATCTTTTTGTCATAATACCTCTTGGTCAGGTATCTCTTCTCAAAATGATTCTTGAATTCCCTCCAAATCACATTCTTCTCTCTGATCTGTTACACTTAGACAAGTTGATTCCACCAGATGGGTTTTTTTCCCTTCAACTGATAAATCACAATTCTTCCTTCTTCATGAGAAGAATAATTATGTAGCTAGAAGTATTTTCTCATGCCTAACAACCATGTCTCTGCATATTCATCTTTCTTATGCTATCCATCAAAGGTAGGAGTCTTGATCTTGGTCATTTCTCCTTTCAATTCATCTACCCTAGACCTCCTATGCTTCCTAACAGGGGATGGACTTGAGCTGATATGTTCTCTCCTATTGGAATTCATTTGGGAGTGATCATAATGTTTTCTACCACTCCTTGATCTTCCTTCTCCCTCAGGGGTCCTGTGGATTCCTAAATTGCTAGAGACACTCTCCTTATCCAAATTCTTTTCAATTTTGTCCAGTATTTTCATTAACTTCATATTGAAGTCTTCCTACTATTCCTTGGCCTTCATAAGCCTCTCATTGTCAAAATTGTGGCTCTGAACATCTATCTACAATTTTTTTATGGTCTCAACCATATTTATTTTATCATCATTTTCTTCTCCATGTCCATTGGAGTTGGTTCCTTCCATACCCAAATGGACATCGATTCCTCTAATCTCATCTTCTTGACTTTAAGCCTCTTTTGCATCACCCATCTCTATACACTTTGTGATAACTCTACTATGTTCTGGAAGCTGTTGATTCTAGAAAAATTGTTCAACCAACAAAACTTTGTCAGGTTAACTGTTCTTAATAATTTCATGAAAATATGAGCCATTCTGATTCATTAATATATCAGACTTCTTTTCTGTTGATTTCCCAAGAAATTGACTATTGGGATTCAATTTCTCAGTGAACATTTATCTTCTTTTGTTTAATACCTTTCCAATTCTTTCTTCCATGCTCAATTCTAAGTTTTGAGCAAAAATCTATGGATGCTTGAACAATTGTCTTTTCAATGATGTGATTCCTACACATGGATTCTTCCATCTCATAACCGAATTGACTCTTTGATCAATGATAGGTAATATATTCATATTTAGAGGCCTCCTTTACCTCATTTGGTGTAGGTATGTAAAAATTAGAAAACCCACAGGCTCCTTCTCTAAGCCATTCTCTATTTTCAAAAACAACTTTCTGCCACTAGCCATATTTCTTCGGCCCCTGAATGCATGTGACCACGGGTTGTGACCCGATGCTATCAGATAGGAGCTTATTCAGAGCCTTAAGATATTTGGGGCTATGAAACTTCGGGCTTCAGAATCTCTTGTTACCTCATGCCTTCCTTCTTCTAAACATTGAACCGATCAATCCTTGCATAGTGCATCCTCAGACCTTCAGGGCTCTGCTRCTTCAAAACTTAGGGCTTTGAAGCTTCTACGCTCCGAAGAACTTCTCTACTAAACTCAACAATTATTTAAAATGCCGAATTGATGAATCGGTCCACGTCACCCCTAGTGATTTCATTAAGTCATGTCACTCTTGAACTTCRACTTCGATGGAATCTCCTTCGACACATCACAAAACCCCTGGACCTTCGAACTGGTGAATCCACAACAATACACCATTAGAGTTTTGGGGTTCCACTACTTCATAGCTTCATTAATTTGGGCTTCAGAGGTTTCTGTTGCAATACTCCTCCCATCCTCCGAACGGATGAATGTAGAACCTCCGAACTTCAGATCCCTCTAAGGTCCACTTAACTCTTTTGTCAACAATCAAGGTGGTGACACATGGCCCCACTTTCAAGAGACATGTTTAAGGTCGCAATAGGTGCCAAGTAACTATGAAAATTACAAAACTCGATGACACATGGAATTCTTAGGAAAATTCCACATCACCCCAAGTGATGTCATCATGCCACATCATAACTGACGCTTCGGGACTTCGACACATCAGGATTCGAGATATTTTATTCCTACACACCTTATAAATCTCAAATTTCAAACCTAAGAATGATACATGTCACTCTGATGCTCTGGGACTTCATAGATCTGGAATTTCGAAGGATTTCATTGTTGAACACCACGTTCCTCCTAAACGTTGAACTATCGAACAATCGCCTCCCAAAGATTCGGGACTTTGGGGCTCCAGGACTTCATAGGATCTCATTGTTGAAGACCACTCAACCCTAAGACTATCAAATTCCCATCATCTCTTAATCCTTAGACACGTGTCCCCAAAAATGGATGGTCCAGATTGGTTCTGAACTTCGTAACTTCGGGGCTCTCAGACTTTAGAGCTTCGGGCTTCGAAAATTTTCTCTATTGTAGTTTTAAAATGGTTGGAGGGGCAATGTCCAAAGGACTTCAATGGTTAACCTTCATGAACCTTCTGTGGATCCAACGATTGTAAGGGATTTGTCCCTTCCTGAACCAATCTAACGACAAAAATTTAATTTTTGAGGTTCCAAACCCACGGTTACCGCAATCTATTTTCTCTATTGATTTTCTTAAACCGCTATACCTCCTGAGCTTCTAAACATGACCAAGGTGTTCGCTTGGTACTCCAGGATGCTCTACAATTTTGAATTTTGTCCCTCCTGACAACAATTCCCTATGATCTTTTACTTTCGTAACCACTTATATGGCCCAATTCAATCTCAATGTCGAAAACTAGGCTCTGATACTAATTTTTAATGCACCCAGGTCGGGGACAGGATACCACCTAACTGCTGAAATTCGAGCTCTGATACAAATTTGTAACAAGCCCAAACTTTTGTTGGGCAATGTCACTTGAAGTAAATACAAAACAAACTTCTCACCCTACTCTGATAATCAATATTGTCCATACCTAGGCATAGACCTACTAGCCTATGGCACACAACGCTCTTTTCAGAGAATCATACATATATCCTTAAACATATAATATGCATTCTATATATATACACAATTAATGCGGAAATCACGACATTCTTCTAAAACTATTTACACAAGCAATATTGTAAATATCATGACATGTATAGAGTACACAACATAAATTATCATAGAGATGGTACTTATCCTTTTAAGAAATCAACCAACTGCATGGAGATCTTTCACAGACCTCCCAGCCTTAGACCATGCTGCTCCAAGATATCAATGGTGGTTCACCCCTAAGATGGGACCAAATTCCACCTAAGGTAAACAGAATCCTAGGCTAGGCTGAGACTATGGAAAGCTGCAGAATGAAACATGAAGGATTCCCTCCTAGGAGCCTACTTACGCCCATAACTCATAGACTCTCATTCCCCACATACATGTCCCACCCCAGAAATATACACCTTCACTATTCCATAGTAGATCGATTCTCCACTTCCCTTCTAGGGCTTCAATTACAAGTTAGATCAAGAGTTCTCATAGTTTAGTGGTTGTTGTTGGACTCCCCTTAGGAGAAATAACTTCCCCAACAATATCTCTCAGCTGGAGAGAGTTTCTAATAGGCTTGAAAACCTTCTTCTTCAATCCATGGGCCTAACCACCCACCTCTTCGAAACCATAGGCCTGACAACCTTTTTCTTATGTCCATCTCTTAAGTCAACGGGTAACAATAATAGCAAAATCAGGTATGGCTTCATGGGTTTACAGGTTTCAGAGGTATCAGAGGTCAACGATGGAGGAAAATGGTTGGTTGCGTGAATGCTCAATCTGAGTGTGAGAGTGTGTGAGGGGCATGGCCAGAATAGTGAGTGAACCCCCACAATGACAGATTTTCGCCCATAAAACTACATGTGCCTAGGTTGACACATGGATCTTCTAAGAGTTGTTTCCTCTCCACTTGGATTTCATTCCTTTCTCTAAAGGAACTTAGGATAACATGGTTTATTTCCCTAACCTTAGTATTTTATGAAAATATATTATAATATTTCGTCGACAATAATCCATCTAGCTTAGCCCCTTTTTCCTAGCCTCTCATCCGCATCCCTTTCCCTACCCAGTGGAACTTAGTCCCCCATAAATATTTGATCATCGTTGGTCTACACGCAATGATGTAATTATATTAATGATGTGAGTATTTACATATACAAAATCAGGCTCCCTGGCCTTCAACATCTAGGCTCTCCGACTGACGTAGACCCCTTCTGACCCTCGGGCCGAAGTCCACTCATAGGATCGTTCAATAACTTCCCTGAGTTGAAGTAGCTCTTTTGATTCCCTATAGGAATCCCAAATTTCTGATCCACGGGTCCTTTTGTTCTCGGCCACGACCTCTGTACACATCTATGGCTTTTTTCCCCGAACAAGAAAATTCACATTTCAGAACCCTCAGTGTCCCAATCTCTTGAGTCCTTGACTCTACGACCTTCCGATCTCTGAAATGCCAATTTTCCAAAAAGGATTTTCTTGCATTAGGCCCCTCTGGAAATGCCCCTAGTCCATGTGACCACTCCTCATAAGACCACAGTCTTATTTTGGGGTTTATCAATACAAGAGCCCGAACTTTTGTCAACGGGACTACATAATTCCTGCTTTCTGATTTGCCAAAATGGCCTCCTTTTGGAAAATATCCCGAAATCCTAGATTGCTTCCATGTGTCTCCTCAAGATGGACGGTCCTCCTGCATTTCAGGATTTCGTGACTTGTGACCCCCAGTGACACAAGTCCTCTGTCAACTTGAATCCCTGGTAGCCGAAATACCGACAAGTTCCTCGATCTCTGCCACGTGTCCCAACGAATGGACATTTGTGATCTTTTCAGGACTTCGCCAGGTGCGAAGTCAAAATTCTCACCTCTGTGAGTCCCGGTGTTCGAATCCCCGATGTGGGTGATATCGCGACACGTGTCCGCCTTCCAATGAACGGCTATGAATCCTTTCGCTATTTCGAGACTTTCATCATGGAGTGTACCGACCTCTTGTCCTCGAGATATCCGAAATCCTGAAGTCTGAAATCCCGATGTGTTCACTATTTCATAACTTCTCCAGTTCTTTGTTTTTCATTTAAGGATTAAACCACGTGCAACTTCCTGCTGATCCAACGGATCTTGGGTATTCTGAGAGATATCCAATGGCTCAGAATATCCTCTGTCCTGCGCACTCCTCCACTACTCCCTAGACATGGAAACTTCAATGGTCCAGATCTCTTCAGCTGATCCGACTGCAGCTATGCTTCCTCCTGAGCTTCTGCGCTTTCTTCCCAGACTTGGAAGAATTTCCAAAAGCCAAAGGACTCAACCTTTTCTCTCTCCTCTGTGAACTCTTTACCTTGAGTCTCACCTGCATACGTGAAAATTCTCTTCCTCCTGAGCTTTACTCTCGAATCCTCAAGGGATTCTACGACTTCTGCACTTCTGCAGAGTCTTTTCACCCAAAGTGTTGTCTCTTCTTAGCTTTCTCATTACTCAAATCTCTTAAGGTATTTTACTCTTCTTCCTTCTCCCGCAGAAGGAGAAATATGAGGCCCTCCTAGCACTCCTTAGCTCAAGCAACCTATTGCTGAGTCTTTCAGGGTGTTCAACAACCCTGCGAAGATCCCTCTATGGACTCTTCTTTAATTTTTAGAACTCAAAGGGTTCTTCCTGTGCTGTCTAGCACCTACTCAATGCCCTCCTAGAAGAGTTTCTAGAATCCTCAGTGATTCTTACTTCTGTCTGAACTCACAACAGAGTTCTTCTTCAATGCATCACTATGCATATGCTCAATGCCCACTTGGAAGAGCTCTACATAACTCACAACAGAGTTTATGTCTACAACTATGTCTTCCCTACACAACCCTGCCTCCAAGGTGTTCAACAACCTTGAGGTCTACCTCTGTGTTGATGATTTCCGCTACTGTGCCCTCCTGGCACGCCTTTGTCTGAACCCGCAAAATTCAGAAATGCGCTCTCTGTGCATGGCTATCAGAACCCGCAGTGTTCTGTCACACCCTCCTGGTGTGAAGCCTCAAATAACTCTAACCCTGAAATCAAATAACTCATGCAAATGCATACCTAACATACATCTACAGCATACAAAAGAACACACATAGACATTCACATAACACAGACAATATGCAGGAAAAACTGCTCTGGTTGGTATTAATAAAAATGCCTATTTACAAAGGTGTTATGAGCAATAACTTTAATAGAGTCTCTGCTCCTTCTCTACTCTCTCTCTGCCTACTCTGCTACCACTACTACCATCATCATACAAAGAAGGTTTCTCGATCTTTTACATGAGGGGGCTCTTTGATCTCTTCCCTCCAATCTACCTACCCTATTCAATTACATTGAATGGGTTGTCTAGTCCAAAATTGGATCTAGATCTCATCCTTACAAACATTAAAGGCCTCCTTATCTACAGCCTGTGCAAAGCACAACCTCATGGCTCCACAACCTACAAAATTAATTACATTCAAATTTAAAATTTGAAATGAGGCTGCCCCTCTTCATTGAATGCGTGCGCTGATGTGGGCTAGCTAGTTGGCTGATTGACATGGAGAGATGCTCTTGCATCATAGTCCTCAGCTACAAAATTCATGAGCTCCTACTCATGTGCTTCCACCCTCAGCTATTGAAATCCTCCTGGATCCCAAACAAATTTCTGGAGCTATTCATCTACTCCATCTCCCGGCTACTGCTACTGTTGCTGCACTGTTGTTGTTGTTTCTCTGCCGAGCTTCTCCATGCTGGCAGTCTCTACTAACTCTATCATCAGCCTTCTGATCTTCTCAATCACTTCGTCCAGCTACTCTAGTGGTTGGCTCTGTTCATGCAGTCTCCTCTGCTGCAAAATTTTCTGCAAATGGACAGATCACAATGATCTCCCATGCCATCTCCTTTATCTTCTGTGGAACTAAGTGTCCACTCTGCTACAGACTTCATCTCTGCAGTCTCCTTACTGAACTATTGTTTAGTTTCCTGTTCTACTAGTTCTCCTGCTGGCTGAATTCCAGCTTCGTCCAGTTGCTCCTCAACCTGGAATTTCTCTTCATTATCTATTGCATACCTCAGTACTACAGTCTTCACCAATTCATCTCCTTAACTGAAGTCTTTGAGCGATTCCTCAAAATGCTCTTCTTCTTGCTCTAGATTGTTCATCCAATCCTCCAACATCTCCAGCTCCATCTCCCATGGAGTGAGTACCACATCTTCCTACTCTTCTTCTTTGATATTCACGAATGGCTGGTCTTCTTCTTCTATCACTGCTTCATCGGCAATGCAGATTTTTGCCTCATCTTGGCTATGTGGCAAGAATATTTCAATTCCCCCAATCATTAGAAGATTTCTCTGATCATCCTTCTCTGTCAGCTGCTCATGCTGATCCAAAATCTTCTCTAATCTCACCTACTCTGTCAGCTCCTTAGGCTGATTTGAACTCACCTCTGAGTCCATGAGACTCTCAGATAGCCTCATTTCTGTTCCCATGCCCTCTTGGAAAATTGGGATTTTCCTGCTGCCCTCCTGGCAGTCCACGAGATCCCACAGTGACCTCATATCATTTCCCTCCTAGCAATGTGAAATTCGACGGCTATCATCATGACAATCCATGATATCCCACAACGACCTCAACTCTTTTCCCTCTTGGCAATTGGGAATTTCCTGACTGTCTTCTTGACAATCCTTGAGATCTTCAGCTGATCCCAATTCATCCTCACTACCGAGGTTTCTCCTAGTCTCTGGTTTACATACCTAAACCATCTCCTCAAGTCCGTCGAGGTTTTCAGCATGCTTCAACCATCCTCTAAACAACCTACGCTGTCTTCTAGCCATCAACTCCTTGAATGGCCATTTTTCTTTCGTCCTCATGGGCCATTCATATACCCATCTCGACTTGGTGTTCTGTTGCATATCAAATGCAAGCTCATCCATCCTTGCCCTCATCTTGACAAGTTATTTATCCCATTCATCTTTTCTCATCAGCTCTGGGTCTTTCCTTCCAGCACTTGTATAACATTTTGTAGCCATCTTGTTGTAACTATCTGCCCTCCTGGCACACCTGCTACTGTCACTCTGCACCCTTGAGTGTTTCCAGCCTCTTCCACAGTCTTCCTTAGTGTCTCCTTGATTGTTGCCTACCCTCAAACAACCATCATAGAGTCTCTGACACTCTCTCTTCCTTTGCCTTCTCTCTTCACCTGAAACATACAGATGAAATCCCACTCTGATTACCACAAATTTGATGTGTATCAGAGTGCTCCTTTACCTCCAACTTCCCTTGCCTGAAATCTACAGACAAGATTCAAGCTATGATACCAAAAATGATGTGTATCAAAGTGATTCTTCTCCTCCTACTCCTTCTGTCTGAGGTATACAAACAGAAACAAGCTCTGACACCACAAATGACGCAGACCCCATATGACCCTTGGGCCGAAGTCCGCTCATAGGATAGTTAAATCACTTCCCCGAGCCAAAGTATCTCTTTTGATTCCCTTCTAGAATCCCAAATTTCTGATCCATGGGTCCTTCTGTTATCGGTTATGACCTCTGTACACGTCTATGGCTTTTTTCCCCGAACATGAAAATTCACGTTTCGAAACCCTCAGTGTCCTGATCTCTTGAGTCCTTGACTCTACGGCCTTCCGATCTCCGAAATGTCAATTTGCCGAAAAGTATTTTCTTGCATTAGCCTCGTCTGGCTATGCCCCTAGTCCATGTGACCACTCCTCATAAGACCACAGTCTTATTTTGAGGTTTCTCAATACGAGATCTCGACCTCTTGTCAACAGGACTCCCGAATTCCCGATTTTTCATTTTCCGAAATGGCCTCCTTTTGGAAAATCTCTCAAAATCATAGATTGTTGCCACGCATCTCCTCAAGATGGACGGTCCTCCTACATTTCATGATTTCGCGACTTACGACCCCCAGTGACGCAAGTCCTCTATCAACTTGAATCATCGATAGCAGAAATACCGACGAGTTCCTCGATCTCTGCCACGTGTCCCAACGAATGGACGACTGTGATCTTTTCGGGACTTCGCCAGGTGCGAAGTCAAAAATCTCACCTCTGTGAGTCTCGGTGTCTGAATCCCTGATGTGGGTGATCTCACGACACGTATCCTCCTTCCAACAGACGATTGTGAATCCTTTCTCTATTTTAGGACTTTCGTCATGGAGTGTCCCGACCTCTTGTCCTCGAGATCTCTGAAATCCCGAAGTCTGAAATCCTGATGTGTTAACTATTTTGGAACTTCTCCAGTTCTATGTTATGCGCTTAAGGATTAAACCATGCACAACTTCCTACTGGCGAGATCTAATGGCTCAGAATCTCCTCTGTCCTGCGTGCTCCTCCACTGCTCCCTGGACGTGGAAATTTCAATGGTCCAGATCTCTTCGACTGATCCGACGATAGTTATGCTTCCTCCTGAGCTTCTGCGCTTTCTTCTCAGACTTGGAAGAATTTCCAAAAGCCAAAGGCCTTAACCTTTTCTCTCTCCTCTGCGAACTCTTTACCTTGAGTCTCGCCTACGTATGTGAAAATGCTCTTCCTCCTGATCTTTACTCTCGAATCCTCAAGGGATTTTACGACTTCTGCACTTCTGCAGAGTCTTTGCACCCAAAGTGTTATCTCTTCTGAGCTTTCCCATTACTCAGATCTCTTAAGGGATTTTACTCTTCTTCCTTCTCCTGCAGATGGAGAAATATGAGGCCCTCCTGGCACTCCTTAGCTCAAGCAACCTATTGCTGAGTCTTTTAGGGTGTTCAACAACCCTGCGAAGATCCCTCTATGGACTCTTCTTTAATTTTCAGAACTCAAAGGGTTCTTCCTGTGCTGTCTAGCACCTACTCAATGCCCTCCTAGAAGAGTTTCTAGAATCCTCAGTGATTCTTATTTCTGTCTGAACTCACAACAGAGTTCTTCTTCAATGCATCACTATGCATATGCTCAATGCCCACTTGGCAGAGCTCTACAGAACTCATAGTAGAGTTTCTGTCTGCAACTATGTCTTCCCTACACAACCCTGCCTCCAAGGTGTTCAACAACCATGAGGTATTCCGCTGAGTTGATGACTTCCGCTACTGTGCCCTCCTGGCACCCCTTTTTCTGAACCCGTAGAATTCAAAAATGCGCTCTCTGTGCACGGCTATCAGAACCCGCAACATTCTGTCACACCCTCCTAGTGTGAAGCCTCAAAGACCTCTAACCCTGAAATCAAATAACTCCTGCAAATGCATTCCTAACATACATCTACAGCATACAAAAGAACACACATAGACATTCACATAACACAGACAATATGCAGGAAAAACTTCTCTGGTTTGTATTAATAAAAATGCCTCTTTACAAAGGTGTTTTGAGCACGAACTTTAACAGAGTCTCGACTCCTTCTCTACTCTCTCTCTTCCTACTCTGCTACCACTACTACCATCATCATACAAATAAGGTCTCTCGATCTTTTACATGAGGGGGCTCTTTGAGCTCTTCCCTCCAATCTACCTACCCTATTCAATTACATTGAATGGGTTGTCTAGTCTAGAATCGGATCTAGATCTTAGCCTTATAAACATTAAAGGCCTCCTTATCTATAGCCTATGAAAAGCATGACCTCATGGCTCAACATCCTACAACATTAATTACATTCAAATTTCAAATTTGAAATGAGGTTGCGCCTCTTCATTGAATGTGTGTGCTGACGTGGGCTGGCTGGATGGCTGATTGATGTGGAGAGATGATCCGACATCACCGACCTAATAAACACATAAGACTCCCAACTTATAAACACTTGGCTCACCATCTTATAAACATCATTATAATTCAACAGGGGCTCGACCTTGGGGTATTACACTATTGTACAATCTACTCTAAGGAAACATGTACTATGGCATGGACTATGATATCCACATCACATGATGGACATGGGGAGGTGTGAGAGTGTAGTAGTGTAGTCTTAATGGATGAAATGATTCAGTTTGCAACAGGGACGAATGGTGGGTGGTGTATGGGTTGAGCTACTATGGACAGATGGGACAAAAAATGTGGTAGGGGTGGGTAGAGATAAACCCACATTGATTGTACGAGGGATAGTAAAACCCATGGGGAGGAAAGTGGTTTCCCAAGAGATGAAGCATGGTAGCGAAGGATATGAATCTCCTTGTAGTTGAGGACAAATGATTAGGGGAATGTCAGTAGTGGTGGTGAATCGGATAGTGGTGATATGAGCAACCTAGCAGTGAATTAACCAACTTGCATACATATTTAAAATATTTTTATTAGTACAAAAATGTGAAATTGAACTGAAACAATATAACAAATTTCACATTTAAATAAGATTTAACTCAGTACATGATATAATCTTGTTAAATCTTGTTAAATTCCACATTTAATATGATTAGTGGGATTTCCACAGAATAAGTAGAGCATTGTGGTGAATGTACCAAGGGTAGAAAATACGAGAGTATGCAATACACTAAAGAAGTAGGTTATTGCTACTACT
>ML783354.1:433004-468718 GCA_009831015.1 Picea engelmannii | reverse complement strand
CCAAACCATTATCGAATATAATGTCATAAAAATGGAATCTTTCCTTTGCACCACAAGATCAACTTGGCCAAATATTTTAGAACCTTGGCTATCCCATACGATCTCCGAACCATTGGACTGGAAAATTTTTCTTCCACCACATGGATATGTTGGCCACTTATTCCTGTTAATGAACAAGTTTTTGGCTCGTCCAATATTTCCAACAGTAGGCCCCTTGACAATGCTTTAATCTAAAGTTAATGCATGTGAAAACGCTCTCTTTTTTAATTCTTATAAAAAAAATATTCAAATTCTCCATTTAAAAATTGCTCTTATTTAATTTAATACATGTATTCACTATTACAAAAGGTGCATATACAATTTAGGGTTTCAAAGAGTTTATCTAACTAAATTTTACAATGATTAGGTTCATTCGTTCAAGGAAGAGGCAATAAATTTTTCTCTTGGGATTTTCTTATAACTAACAACTAACGTAGACTCATTTTAAATATAAATCTATCAAATTTCTTAATGTGTAAATTTTAATTTCTCAATAAAAGAAATTTCAAATTCTTTATTTAAAAATTGGTGTTATTTAATATTACAAAAGGTGCATATAAAATTTACTTTTTTGAACATTTTGATCTAACTAAATTTTACAATGATTAGGTTCACTCATCTAAGGAAGAGGCAATAAAATTAGGTTCACTCATGTTAGCATTATGTAAATTTGTTTTGGCTAATGAACAAACAACAGAGGTAACTGTTTCAACCTACTTTAGAGCTGAGGCATTAGCTTGGTCAACTCGAAGAGGGCTCTCTCGTGTCACTTGATATTCCTTTAGAAATTGGTGGCTAGATCTGGTTTGTTTTGGTTTTTTTTAATAAAGTTGCTAGCAAGGAATGGGAGGAACACTTTGGGATATGGAGTCAAAATTCTGAAATTGAATGAAAACATCGAGTGGCTTGTAGAACTCTCCAGAGGATAAAGGCTAAATAGGGCAATGACTCTAAGTTATAACTTGAACTTAATTAGAGTGGTAAGAGGAAAGAGAAACAAATAACTACATCATAGCATTACAAGAATGAATTCTGAATTAAAGCTAAGAAGAAACATACACAGTTTAAATTGTTTAAGCCAAGAGCATCAAATGATGAGTTCTAGGCCTTTAACTCTCCAATTTAAACAGAAGAAAAATGTATATGGCATAAAAGATCACAGGAAACACATACAATGAGGGAATACAAAGCTCATATCACCACCATTAGAATCTTTTCATAGAGACTTCATAGAGACTTCAAAGCACTTCTGCCCACCAATAATACACTCATAACCTCTAATACTTATACAATTCGAGTTCCTTCAGTGTGCAACATGTTACAATAACTGAAATGAAATGTTTTAGCTTCTACAATGATTACAAATTATACTTTTCATAAAAAATGTTTCATGATCCCTACATATTCCTCTAACGCTCAAGATCCTTCCTATGCCACGATCTCTTTGAAATGTCACTCATAATATTTCAAATATAATTAAATTTATCCATAGTCTCATTAAACATTTGAGGATAATATATTTGAAATAAAAATAATTTCCATAATTTAATTCATGCCTATGGTTTTTAAAACCATGTTTTGTTTGCCCAATTCACCATTTCATTGTAAAAAGCATTTACTGTTACCATTTTCCTGTAAAAAACATTTATTGTGTAATGTTTTCCCAATTTACCGTTTCACCGTGAAAAAATATTTAATGTGTTCTTTTATCTAGTTTACCATCTTTGGTAAAATACATTTTATCTTCTTCTTTTAATTTTGTAAATCTTTGGATAAACAATTATCCAAGTCTTCATTCAGGTGCATCTTCCCATTTAAATCTTTTGCATAAACATTAATTCCTTTAATTTGTAAAACTTGAATTTTTCCTCCGTAAAACTTTTTCACGGTGAACAGGAATTTCATTTATTAGAAATTCCATATTTGTTGTTGAAATGCACTCATAGAAAAATGCCGCACATTAAACATATGATAAATTATGCATTTATTACATCGGGCTTTGGCTGGAGTGGTTTAATTCAAACTACTTTTACCTCCGATGTGCTCCACTTAAACACACGTGTCCACCAGATACCTTGGTAGTTTTTCCCGGTGCGCCTTCACAAAAATAACCTCCACGCTACTTCAATCCTCGATATGTATGTGTTCCTTCCATCCAACCTTTGAATTTTCCACATTACAAACTAATATTCGTGCCCATGATTTGACGTGATTCCATAAATTGAATATTTGATTAAATATCAATATAAATATTTTAATATAAAAATATTTATGTTAATAATAATAACCCTTTTTCTATTTTCTAAGGAATTTGGGCTTATGAGGTTTAACACATGACTTTGTGGATAGGATGAGGGTACTTAATAAAAGGAATAATTTTTTTATTTTCAACAGGAATATGAAAATAAGGGTACAAATGAATGAAGTGATGAAACTAAGGGATTTAGATAAGAATTAAGGCTAGGTTTAGGCTTGGGATATTTTCCAAATCTTTGAATCATGGAGGACATGACTATTTTGGATGATCAGTTGAGTGAAGGATTTAGGTGATGGTATCTTGACAGAGTTCGTGAAAAAGTTTGAAAATCTGAGTGGAAAAATAACACAAGGAGAACATTGGGAAAAATTAATGCAAATTAGTAGGTGATCTACGGTTCACCGAGTCTCACCAAATTTATATATCGGGGGTTGGAAAAAATGGTTTTGGGTAGACCGCTTTTCGCCCCGATGCGCCTCTGAGGGTGCCACGCATCCATGAATGAAACCAAGAGATTTTTCCCCAACCCACCTTCTCATAATTAAACTTCGTGCTATTTCGTCGCCCGATATGTGCTTTAGCTGTTGATCTGGGCGGTTTCAAGATCTACGGTCTATCGGGCCCCATCACCTTCGCGTCTCTGCTAGATTTATCCATATACTCCATATGTGACCCTATCGTCTAAACTATCGCACCTACATCCCGATGTATCTCTTCGCTAAATTTTCTAGACTTGGATCCTATCTGAAAAATTGTTATGGTGATAACATAGGCTCCTACTGGGGATGCTATCCTCCCTGCGAGGTAGCAAAGAAATGTTGACCCAGTGCCTGATCCATTGGGTTGTTCCCAAGACATGTGTTTGTAACCTACTCTGACCTATCACTGTTATCTATTCAAAATCGAACTCTATGCACTACTCTCAGCTGGATACTGAACACCGAATACACTACTTAAATATGACTGTACACAATATTGGAAATCCAAACTGAAAAATGCTTGACCAGCAAGCTTATTTTCACACTTCTACCTACCCTAAAATTGTTGAAATGAATACTCAATCAAGTGAAATCAAAATGCCAACGCAAACATGAAAGCATTTTATCCACTATTCTTTTACTTTGCACAAGTTTGTTCCAAATCCTGCTTACTGATAATTCATTTAAAAATTCATCCATAAATCCAAATCTCAAAAAATTAAAAACATTTTTATTGTTCACTACCTCCAATAAAATTGCAAATGGATCTTCTAAAATATGCACAAAACAACAATCATGTTTCACCCCTCCCACTACATTTTTGTTTTCATGTGATTTAACATGTTGATTTCCACCAAGAGGCTGAAAATTCTTCTGAGACTATTGGAAATAACAATATTATGAATCAGAAGATAGTGTTGGCTAAAATGAGACCCCTGGTGGAAAGAAATCCATGTCTAACAATGATGTTGATTTACCATCCTCTTTATTTACAAGTTGGTAGTTGAGTAGAGGCTATAAATGTAAACTAAGATAACCTTTCATGTAATCAACAACACGATCATTAAATGCATGAGAAGTTTGTTGGTCTTCCTCACTGATAACAATTCACTCATGAAAAACACAACCACTGTGAATGCAATCAGACTTCCCTACTTCCTCTTCTATCTCATGATTTTATTTCAACAATTCAAAGGAAGAAAATCATAATGGAAGATAGTTTTCATTTGCAAGTCCATTACTTTCTTCATATTTAACATCATGCCTAGAGAATTTCTGATTTGAAACATTATAGACATTTTGTTTCAATAGTTCGAAATAGGAAAAACACAATGGTAAGGTTCTTTCACCAGATTCAAAACCTTCTTCATTTTTTTCACTGCTGTCATAGGCACATTTTTCAGTTTCTTTGGATTTCTGAACACACTTATTTTCAGATTCGTCTTCGACCAATGGCTGCAAATTTGTACTGACAAGACCTTCTATATAACAAGTACCAGGGTCATCAAACACATGAGAAGATTTCTGCAATTTCTTGTCAATTTTTTTCAGTTAATCAGTGGGATTTGGCATTAACACACATTACTTTGCTTCAATGATGATAAATTAGGATTTTGTTTCAAAAATTTTAATGAATAAAAGCATAAAGGTAAATAATTCCCTTCAGCTGATTCAATACTTTATTCTTTGTAACTGTGATATGTAGGTTGATTTATCTCATTACACTACTGAAACAGAACATTTTCTGATAGAGAACATGTAGTTGGTTGTTCTAGGGAACGAACATCATAGTCATCATCATATTCATCATATATAGACAAATCAACAACATATGAAATCTCATATAACAAGAACAAACTTGAAACATCAACCTGTTCTTCAACAAACTGATTTACAAATTCATCTTCTTGACTGTCTACAAATGAATACATAAAACAATCATCCCCCTTCTTATCATGGGATGAATCATAAGCTAAATCATCACCTCCTCTTTCAACAAGTGGAATATAATTTTTTGAAAAATCATTAGCATTAGAAACTTCAAGACGACCTATTATATTGTCAATTCTATGCTCAAGATTTCAATCAACTATTTTCTGTTCATATTCACTTTCATGTTCTTGATCATTCAACCCCTCATTTTGGATTTGTTTACATGCTTGGATGTTGTCTTGAATGTCCTGAGCATAATTAAACATTTGTTGTAAGGACTTAGGTATTCTTTCCATCAGGAGGAAAGACAAATTTGGATGAAGAGTAGTTGCATAATGGAGCATGACAACAACTTCAGTGGGTTGAATTTCTTCGGACAAATTGTAATAGATACTAGAAAACTCTCTATTGAATATAGAAATAGTTTCATTGCTCTTCTTGTTGGACAACAGAGAGGGGGAGGTGAATCAATTGTTACCATGCTTAAATAATTATGCTTATTTTAAACTCTTTACAGAGCACTCAATGATAATCACAATAATGCAGGGAAGTAAGAAATAGAACATTCAACATCATTCACACATATGAGATACACAGAGACAAATATTTCCTAAGGAAACCCATAAAGGGTAAAAACATCTTCTTCTTTATATGATAAGTAATATTTGCATTTTGTACATTATCATACTTATGATCACCAACTCATAATGAAGCTACAACCTCTGTTTTGCAAGCTGCTACTTGATGAGAACACCAAATCTCTGTTTTCTCTAGCACCTATTAGAAGGAAGCACCAACTCCCTAGTTTCTCTAGCACCCACTAGAAGGAAGAAACAACTCCCTAAGTGTTCTAGCACCAACTAGATGGAAGCACCAACTTCTAGTCACATAGGCACCAACCTGTAAAATAGAGAACAATAGTTCTCCCTTGCACCACCCTGGTTTCTATGGCTGCAACCAGATGGAAGCTACAACTCCCTATGTTCAAGCACCCACTTGAACCTCTGAGGAAAACAGTCCTCCCTAGCACCTCCCTACCACCCTGAAATATAAAGTTTGATATATATAAATTTTTCATAGTGATATAATATTTATCATTGGCTTACCAGACTTTTCACTATTCTGTTATGTTTCTTTGCTCTCCTATATCAGTGTCTCTCTGTCTGCATCTTCTTGCACTTTCTGATGTTCTGTTTTTCTCTACAAGTGCACCTTAGTCTTCTTTTACTGTCTCAGTTATCCATCTCTATTCTTTACTTCTGTTGCGCTTTATTCTCTGTGTGCCATGTCCCATCTATGCACCATTATTTTTCTATGCATTTCAACTACTACACTCTACCTCCTTCTACACACCTACAACCCCCATCTCTTCTTTGTTATGCATTCTTATAGTCTTTGTGCACCTTGTTCATGCTCTATGCACCTTGCTTCTTCATGGTCTCCCCATGTTGAGTGCTCTGCCTGATCATGATTGGAACTCTTTAGCTTCTCTGGAAGTTAAACCCATGCGTCCATCACCACTAGGTGTTATGCCGAGATTCCTTAGCCTCTCTGGTAGTCGAGACTCTTCGTCTTCTCTATCATAGTCGGGCTCATTCCCTCTGTTGCAGTTCCAGGCTCCAACGGTCATCCATCTCTCAATAGTTTGTATGAACACCCTTCATTTCATTGCAATATGCCTCGAGACCATTCAGCTTCTCTCCGATCACCCTGAAGTCTCTTCGAGTCCTCTGGTGGAAACCATCAGTGGTTTCTAGAAGTTACAGTGCAAACATTGAAATGGAGCCTAGCTATGCTAGCTCCTTCCACTTATGTGACCACCGACGGTGACCACCAGCTACATCGACATTTCAGCATTTTGGCATTCGACATTTCAACACTCCTGTGATTAAGTGTCTCAACACTCCAAGTTGCGATCCCCGAAATGGAGCTTGGTTGCACTAGCTCCTTCCTCCATCTTCCGCAGATGTGACCACTAGCTGTGACGACAGCCTTATTCAAGAACATATTTCACACTTTTGCATTTCGAGGATTTTGTGATGAGTCGTCTCGACTCTTCATGTCACGAGCTCTGAAATAGAGCTTGTCTTCTATAGCTCTGCTCTCCAACTCTTCGACGATGTGATCACCGGTGGTGACCAAGCACTTATCCATAAAGCGCTTTCGTAGTTTCGCATTTCGACATTTCGACATTCCTGTGGTGAAGTGTTTCGACACTCCAACTCCCGGTATCTGAAACCTACACTAAAAGGTGTTTTTCACATTTCGGCATTTCGACACTTCGACATTCTTGTGGTGAAGTGTTTCAACACTTCCAACTCCCAGTATCTCGAACTCTGAAATGGAGTCAGATCAATGGTCCGGTATTTAGACGTGTTGCGTTTCGACGTTTTGACATTTCTGTGATGAAGTGTTTCGACACTTCCAACTCCCGGTATCCGAAACTCCGAAATGGAGTCAGATCAACGGTCCGGTATTTCAGCATTTCGCATTTCAACATTTCACTATTTCTGTGATGAAGTGTGAGTTTCCTTGACATGTCCAACTCTCGGTATTCGAAACCCTGGTTGATGTGTCTGTTTCAGGATTTCAGTGTTTCGCATTTCGCATCTTCAGGACTCCTGTGATGAAGAGTCTCGACTCTTGACTCTTCCAACTCCCAATATCTGAAACTCTGGTTGATGTGCCTATTTCAGGATTTCGGCGTTTCGCATTTCTCAGCTTCGGGACTACTGTGATGAAGAGCCTCGACTCTTGACTCCTCCAACTCCCGGTATACGAAACTCCGAAATGTCGTGGTTTCGCATTTCGCGATTTCATCATTATTGTCGTGAGTTTCCTTGACACCTCCAACTCCCAGGGATTTCAGCGTTTCACATTTCGCAACTTCGAGACTCCTGTGTTGAAGAGTCTCAACTCTTGACTCCTCCAGTTCTCGGTATTCGAAATGCCAAAATGGATTCAGATCAATGGTCCACGATCTCCCTTTGATCAACGACTCAGATTAAGTCATGGTTTCACATTTCACGATTTTGACATTCTTGTCGTGAGTGTCTTTCCTTGACTCCTCCAACTCCCAGTATCCGAAACTCTGAAATGGAGTTTACGCTTCTGATATTTCCATGCCATAATCACTGTTGATCTTCCTTGCCTGCCTATTTTCCATTGTTGTCTCCCAACTCTAAACCTGCCAAACGTCGCTACTATCTTTCATGTAACCATACCTTCGCCATTGTTGTTCTTGCCATCAATAACTGTAAGCATTCTATCATTGTTGTTGTTCTTGCCTGTAGACATGCCATCATTGTTGTTGTTCTTGCCATCAATGACAAGCACACTCTTCTTGTAAACATGCCAACAATCTCCCCCTTTGGCATTGATCGAAACCCTGAATGGATGTGCTAATCTGTTTGGACCTCCAACTGTAGCATCCGGTCCGGACCACTCCTTTTCTCCCCCTTTGAAATGAATGTCAAAGAAAACATGCTCCCCCTAAGATGTTGCAGTATGTTTAAGAGGTATCAGATATTCATACAACACAAACTCCTCCTGACATGATGAACTCTCTTATTTGAGGTCCGAAAAATATTTGTATCTAAACCAAAGTCTTCTCCTTCTGATTCTTGGACCTGTTCATCTTCAGATTTTGTTGTATCCTCTATAGAATACTCAAAATTACTCACCTCTCTTACTAGGACTCCTTCATCAACCTTTTCTTGTCATAACTGAATGACTCCCCCTGTCACTTTTATCTCTCTGCTTCTGACTATTTTCCCCCTTTGTTCCTAAAAGGTTAGCTTTCCTTGACAAGGTCTTTCCTCTTGTTATCTCTACAGGATGCCATGTATATCATTTTGTAAAACAAAATGTTGTAGTTGAAGATGTTGTTGTCCTACTGACACATTGTGTAATTGTAGCTCATACTTTTCAAACAACCCTTGGATCTCCCCATTGATTCTCATTGATTTCTATTACTGCAATTTCATTTTTCTTCCATGATGCATACAATCCAAGGCTTTTATGACCATATTCAATCACAAGAAAAAACCACTGTAACCACTCTCATACTTGCTTTTCTTTTTCACAGATGAAGGACCTGTATCAGGTTTCTTAGGAGTATTGATTTCTTCTTTGTTGTATCTAATACCGGATTTTTCATTTGGTGATCTCTGACTATCCAAGATTTTATCCAGGGTCATGGAACTATTCAAGAACATGATTTGGATGTTTGACTTCTCAACCTTCAAAACTTCTGCTTCCATCTTATGACATGATTCTTCTCCTACTTCTTCCATGGGATAAATGTTAACTGAGCATTCTTTTATTGCATCTGAATATTCTTCTTTGCTTGCAGGGGAGGATTCAATATCAACATCATTAATTGTTTGTATGCCTTTATTCACCACTTGTCCTGAGTTTACATTTACCTTACACTCTTTGGACGTGAACACCTCTTCACTGCCTCTGTCACACTTTTGACTTGTACTGAGCAAATTATGTTTCAGACCATCCACAAGAGAACATACTAGGCATCTCCTTTGTCATTACTCAAACTCACCATCCCTCTATCCTTGATTTTACCTGGTTCATCATTTTCAAGGATCACATTTCCTGGTTTTTTCTTACCTATGGACAAAAGTTTATCCTTGTCTCCAGTCATGTGTTTGGAAGATCCACTGTCTGTATTTATGAAGACCTTTTGTTTTTGAGTTGAAAGTGCTAGACCACATTTTTCACTATCTTTCCTTTTGCATGTGCTAGCATTTCTATATAATAACTTTATCCTTGGATCTTCTTTGTAATTCTTCAGATGGCTATTTGTAGCTTTGCGGCCAAAGTTGTGACTGTTATAGCATTCAATCTCATTGTTCAATAGGTCAAAGTTATTCTTGCAGCCCTGTCTACTCATTGACTATTTATTATTTCTTGACCTCCTCAGTTGCATGTCTCTAGACTTAATTTGGCAATTTGCAATCTGTGATGGTTTGTTACTTGGTTGTATCATTCTTTGTTGTGACAGATATTTATTCCTTGGAAATCTTAATTTCTCATGTCTAATTTTTAAGGAACAATTTACATCTTTGTGACTAAAGTTAGAATAGTAGAAACAATATCCATAGAAAAATTATTTGTACCTTGAAAATGGTTATCTTCTTTGAGCAAACCGATTTCTTCCATGCTGATGATTTCCTTGAGCAGGGAGTGTATTATTTCCTTGTTCTACAGATTTAGTTCTAGCACCTTTTTCTTTACTCCTCCTGGGTAGTTGATTATCTTCATTTGTTTCTGCAGGTTTGTTGTCGTCATTGGTTGTAGATTTTATAAACTTGATGAAGTCTTTGTTGCTTGGATGACCACTACTTGATCCCTCTTCATAACCAAAACCTGTTTTCAACTTTGGATTCCTTTGCTGATTCAGAATGGTGGCTAATCCTTCTGAAGCTTTGATACTTGACAGATTCTGATGATACAGGGCTTGAAACTTCTCCAACTCCTTCCTAGTTTTCACTACTTCTTCTTCCATAGCTTTACAACTTGCCTTCTTTTCTGATAATTGTTGTTTCATAATGTCCTCGATTTTATTTGCCTCTTCTAATTCCACTTTTGGTAGGGTAAAGTCTTCATCATGCTATTTACTGTCTTTCTCGAACTGTATCAGCAATTATTTTTTCTTTCTGTTGTTAATTCTGAGTCTGTCAATCTCTTCCAGTGCACTGATCAATTCTCCTTCCATATCAACCACAACTTCTTCATTATTATCATCATTGCTTGTGCTCTCATTATCATAATAATCTTTGGCCATAAGTGTGAAGTCATTTACCTTATCTTCATAGGAAGAGTCACTATCGGTGTCTTCTGAGGAGTCATCATTGTTTACACAAAAACTTTTCTTTCTATCAAATCTTTTGGATTTGTACTTCTCTTCACCTTCAGAGTTCTGATCATGTTTCTTGTGTGGACATTTATTTGCAAAATGACCTATCTTACCACAGTTGAAAAATTTGAAGGGAAGCTTACCTTGGTACTTTCCTGATCCTTTCTTTAGTCTTCTCATGAATTTTGCTTCAATTTCATCCGGCTCAGAATCTTCATTCTTAACTGCTTTAAATGATGCTTCTCTAGAGGTGGTTTTATCTGTAACTATCCTCATTTCATATGCAGTCAATGTTACTAGAAGTTGATCAAAATCCAAGGTTTTTAGATCATTAATTTCTTCTATAGTAGATGCCTTCGGGTTGAACCTATCTGGTAGAGATCTCAAAATTTTCTGAACTAAAGAATGTTCCTCAATTTTTTCACCAAGTGCTTTCATTGCATTTACTAGTTCTTCAGCTCTCAGAAAGTATCTTCCAACAATTTCATCTTCTTTAATCTTCAATTATTCAAAATGTACTCTGTAGGTTTGAATCTTGGCATCCTTTAGCTTCCCATTACCTTCATAATTGTTAATGAGTTTGTCCCACATTTCTTTGGCAGTTCCTAGGTGTATAACTTTTATGAATTCTGCTTTTGCAAGCCCAGTCAAGATAAAATTCATAGCCTTAGCATTGAAGCTAAATTGTAGCTTGTCATCCTTATTAGCTAGTACAACTGGCTTTACATAACCAGTATCTACCACATCCCAGACATCTGCACCTAAATCCATTATGTAGGTTCTCATTCTAACTTTCCAGAAGGCAAAGTTTGTTCCATTGAATAGAGGGGCCTTATTGGTTGAATTTCCTTCATGGATTGACATGTTTAATATCTAGGATCTACCCTTAGATAAAAGGGGCTGCATCTGATACCAATTGTTGGACAACTGAGAGGGGGGGGTGAATCAGTTGTTACTGTGCTTAAACAATTATTCTTATTTTAAACTATTTACATAGCACTCAATGACAATCACAATAATGTAGGGAAGTAAGCAATAGAACATTCAACATCATTCACACATATGAGATACACAGAGACAAATATTTCCCTAGGAAACCCATAAAGGGTAAAAACCTCTTCTTCTTTATATGATAAGTAATATTTACATTCTGTACATTATCATACTTATGAGCACCAACTCATAATGAGGCTACAACCTCTATTTTGGAAGTTGCTACTTGCTGAGAGCATCAACTCTCTGTTTTCTCTAGCACCTACTAGAAGGAAGCACCAACTCCTTGGTTTCTCTAGCACCCACTAGAAGGAAGCAACAACTCCTTGGTTTCTCTAGCACCCACTAGAAGGAAGCACCAAATCCCTGGTTTCTCTAACACCCACTAGAACAAGCACCAACTCCCTAAGTGTTCCAACACCAACTAGATGGAAGTATCAAATTCCAGTCACACAGGCACCAACCTGTAAAATAGAGAACAACAGTTCTCCCTTGCACCACCCTACCATGCTGGTTTCTCTGGCTACAACCAGATGGAAGATACAACTCCCTGTGTTCAAGCACCCACTTGAACCTCTGAGGAAAAAAGTCCTCCCTAGCACCTCCCTACCACCCTGAAATATAAAGTTTGATATATATAAATTTGTCACAGTGATACAATATTTATCATTGGCTTACCAGGCTTATCACTGTTCTTCTATAATGCTTTGCTCTTCTGTAACAGTGTCTCTCTATCTGCATCTTCTTGCGCTTTCTGATCTTCTGTTTTTCTCTACAAGTGCACCTCAACCTTCTTTTACTGTCTCAGTTATGAATCTTTATTCGTTTCTTCTGCTATGCTTTATGCTCTGTGTGCCATGTCCCATCTATGCACCATTCCTCTTATGTGCATTTCAGCTATTGCACTCTTGATCCGGATTATTTTCGGCACGAAATGAGAGCAGAGATATAATAAAGAAATGCACAGAGATATTGCACATATTCAATAATATAACATAAATGTATCAGATATGAAACCATAAGCACAAATATACAATAATACACGATTTCTATTAATTAGAGAAATGTACAAAGACTGTAAAAATATAGAGTGAAAGACTCGCTAGAATGGTGGCAGCCTATCTCTGAGAAGAGATGTGACAGCTACTCGCATTCGCAAGAAGATGATTACAATGAGGCTTTGAAGGCCCTTTTACAATAAAAGGGAATGAAAAAATTCCTAGACATCAAAAAACCTAACTCTAGAAGATGAAGTACCAAAAGTCATGTGGGCCCCGTTTGTGTAAGTGAGTACATCAACTTCCCGGGGTTGTAACTTTTGCATACGATCTCCATTTTAGGCGTGTGATAGCTCGTTGGAAAGGTATTGTTGAGGATATTAATTTTTGGGGCTCAATTATGCCTTAATCTATCATTGAGAACCTATATCTCGAAAAACCTTCATTTGGACCCTCAAAATGGCTCCGGAAGTTAAAACCTGCTAAAAATAGTAAATTGCCAAAATGGCCAAAAAACTATTTTGAGCCATTTGAAAAAGGTGGGTGGCCACCAATATCCACTTGGATCAACTCTACCTCCTACACACCTTAATCACTCTCAACAACAACCCCCATCTCTTCTTTATTTTGCATTCTTATAGTCTCTGTGCACCTTGTGCATGCTCTATGTGCCATGCTTCTGCGTGGTCTCCCCATGTCAAGTGCTCTGCCTGATAATGATTGAAACTCTTCATCTTCTCTAGCAGTTAAACCCATGCATCCATCATCATTAGGTGTTATGTCGAGATTCCTTAGCCTTTATGGCAGTCAAGACTCTTCGTCTTCTCTGTCACCGACGAGCTCATTCCCTCTGTTGCAGTTCTAGGCTCCAATGATCATCCATCTCTAAATAATATGTATGAACACCCTTCATTTCATTGCAAGATGCCTCGAGACCCTTCAGCTTCTCTGGCGATCACCCTGAAGTCTCTTCGAGTCCTCTGGCATAAACCATCAGTGGTTTCTAGTAGTTACAGTGTGAACCTTGAAATGGAGCCTAGCTATGCTAACTCCTTCCACTTACATGACCATTGGTGGTGACCACCGACTACATCGACATTTCGACATTCGACAATTTTGCATTCCTGTGATGAAGTCTCTCGACACTCCAAGTCATGATCCGCGAAATGGAGCTTGGTTGCACTAGCGCCTTCCTCCATCTTCAACAAGTGTGACCATTGGTTGTGACCACAACCTTATTCAAGAACGTATTTCACACTTTCACATTTCAGGGATTCTATGATGAGTCATCTCAACTCTTCATGTCATGAGCTCCAAAATAGAGCTTGGCTTCTATAGCTCTGTTCTCCAGCTCTTCGACGATGTGATCATCGATGGTGACCAAGCGCTTATCCATAAAGTGCTTTAACAATTTCACATTTCGGCATTTCGGCATTCCTGTGGTGAAGTGTTTCGGCACTCCAACTCCTGGTATCTGAAGCCTACACCAAAAGGTGTTTTTCGCATTTCAGCATTTCGGGACTTTGGCATTCCTGTGGTGAAGTGTTTCGACACTTCCAACTTTCGATATTCAGAACTCTGAAATGGACTCAAATCAATGGTCCGGTATTTCAGCGTTTCGCATTTTGGTGTTTCGACATTTATATGATGAAGTGTTTCGACACTTCCAACTCCCGATATCCGGAAATCCGAAATGGAGTCATATCAATGGTCCGATATTTCGTCGTTTCGCATTTTGGCATTTCACGATTTCTATGATGAAGTGTTTCGACACTTCCAACTCCCGGTATCCGAAATTTTGAAATGGATTCAGATCAACGGTTTGGTATTTCAGTGTTTCACATTTTGACATTTCGTGATTTCTGTGATGAAGTGTGAGTTTCCTTGACACCTCCAACTCCCAGTATCTGAAAAACTGGTTGATGTGCCTATTTCAAGATTTCAGTGTTTTGCATTTTGCAGCTTCGGGACTCCTGTGATGAAGAGTCTTGACTCTTGACTCATCCAACTTCCGGTATCTGAAACTCCGGTTGATGTGCTTGTTTCGGGATTTTGGCATTTCGCATTTCGCATTTCACAGCTTCGAGACTCCTGTGATGAAGAGTCTCGACTCTTGACTCCTCCAACTCCCGGTGTCCGAAAATCCAAAACGTCGTGGTTTCTCATTTCGCAATTTCATCATTCTTGTCGTGAGTTTCCTTAACACCTCCAACTCCCGGGGATTTTGATGTTTCGCATTTCGCAACTTCGGGACTCCTGTGTTGAAGAGTCTTAACTCTTGACTCCTCCAGCTCCCGGTATCCGAAACGCCGAAATGGAGTCAGATCAATAGTCCATGATCTCCCTTTGATCAATGACTCAAATTAAGTCATGGTTTCACATTTCTTGATTTCAGCATTCTTTTCATGAGTGTCCTTCTTTGAATCCTCCAACTCTCGGTATCCGAAACTCCGAAATGGAGTTTACATTTCTGATCTATCCATTCCATCATCGTTGTTGATCTTCCTTGCTTGCCTATTTTCCATTGTTGTCTCCCAACTCTAAACCTACCAAACATTGCTACTATATTTCCTATAACCATACCTTCTTCGTTGTTGTTCTTGCCATCAATAATTGTAAGCATGCTATCGTTGTTTTTGTTCTTACCTGTAGACATGCCATCATTGTTGTTGTTCTTTCCATCAATGAAACGCATGCTCTTCTTGTAAACATGACAACACTACTTTTTTAAGGCATAGAACTCTATAAGTTGTAGATTCAAAGATTTCTTCCTGTCCCAAAACTTTAAAAAGACATCCTTCAATTCCTCCTATGAGCTAATTGTCTCTGGCTGCAAATGTTTAAACTGGTCTTTGGTGTCTCCTTTCAAGGATTGAAAGAATTACCTCATACAAACATCATCATGTTCAATCTCAAACAAATCTATAAAATGCTCAAACCCTTGGATGTGTTTTTCATCTAAGATGGTATCAAGTTCCCCATGAAACATAGGCGGGTACTCATAGTGTTTTGGAGGAAAATAATGAAGGATGTGGGGTAAATTTAAGGGTCTGTATCTATCTTGAGTCTTGGAGGGTGTTGGATCAAGTGCATGAGAAGAAATATCAACCCTGACTTCATGAGGCTTATCAATTTGGTTATGGTCATCACATGGCCCAAATGGAATTTTTTTATCAAAATCGGTGATAGAGAGAGGATATTCATGTACAACTTTAAGAGGAGGATATACAATTGGAAGATTCTCATGATCATCATTAGAATGTAGCAGGTAAAGAAAAATTTGTTTGCCATGTTCAAGGAAGGAGCAGAGGCAACTTATAACAAAAAATAAAATAGCTTGGAAAAAATCCAATTTTAAGTACTTGTTTTCTTCCATAATGTCTTTTCATACCTCTGTCAAGGGATCTCATTTTCCAGTGGAGTCTTTGAATTAAATTTGAAGATTTAGTGGAGTCACCAATGAAAATTAAAATTGTTGGATTTTTCTACCAGTGTTATCACCTTCAAACTGATTTTTTGATGTGTGGAGTCAATAGAGCAGGAATACAGCCAATATGTGCCTAAGTATATGTTGTTCTCAGACCTTAACCATGTCCTTTTTCCCAGGGAAAATTTTTCAATTTTGTCCCCGACAACGACACCATAATGTTAGCACTCTATAAAACATTTTTGGTTCATAAATAAATGACATAGGTAACTGTTTCAACCTACCTTAGAGATGAGGCACCAACCTACTCAACTCTGAGAGGGCTCTCTCGTGTCGCTTGATATTCCCTTAGAAATTGGTGGCTGGATTTGGTTTGTTTTGGGGATTTTTAATAAAATTGTTGGCAAGGAAGGGGGTGAGCACTTTGGGCTATGGAGTCAAAATTCTGAAATTGAATTGAAACATTGACTGGCCTGTAGAACTCTCTAGAAAATAAAGGCTAAATGAGGCAATGCATCTAAGTTATAAATTTAATTTAATTAGAGTGGTAAGAGGAAAGAGAAACAGATAACTGCATCAGAGCATTACAGGAATGAATTTTGAATTAGCTAAGAATAAACATACATAGTTTAAATTTCTTAAGCCAAGAACATCAAATGATGAATTACGGGCCTTTAAATATCCAATTTAAATAGAAGAAAAATGTATATGGCATAAAAGATCACAGGAAACACATACAATGAGGGAATACAAAGCTCATATCACCACCATTAGAATATTTTCATAGAGACTTCAAAGATTTTGCATATGTATTCAATTTAGCCTCAGAAAATTACAATGAAGTTTAGAAGAACCAAAACTGTGCCCTTGCACTTCTACCCACCAATAATATACTCATAACCTTCAGTGTGCAATAGGTTACAATAACTTAAATGAAACGTTTCATCTTCTACAATGATTACAAATGATAGTTTTCACAAAAAATGTTTCATGATCCCTGTAGATTCCTATGACGCTCCAGATCATTCCTCTACCACGTTCTCTTTGAAATGTCACTCATAATCGTTCAAATATTATTGCATTTATCCATATTATCATTAAACATTTGGGAATAATATATTTGAAATAAAAATAATTCCCAAATATTTTCTATCTTGTAGAATTAAATTTCCATAATTTAATTCATGCTTAAAACCATGTCTTGTTTGCCAAATTCACCATTTCATTGTAAAAAAAAATTATTGTTACCATTTCCCTGTAAAAAACATTTACTGTGTAATGTTTTTCTAATTTACCGTTTCACTGTGAAAAAACATTTAATGTGTTTTTATCCAGTTTACCGTCTTTGGTAAAATACATTTTTTCTTCTTCTTTTACTTTTGTAAATCTTTGGATAAAGACTTATCCAAGTCTTCGTTGACATGCATCTTCCCATTTAAATCTTTTGCATGGAAATAAACATTAATTCCTTTAATTTGCAAAACTTGAATTTTTCCTCCGTAAAACCTTTTCACAGTGAGGAGGAATTTCATTTATTAGAAATTTCATATTTGTTGTTGAAATGCACTCCTGGAAAAATGACAGACATTAAACATATGATAAATTATCCACTTATTACATTGGGCTTTGGCTGGAGTGGTTTAATTGAAACTTCTTTTACCTCTGATGTGCTCCACTTAAAAACATGTGTCCACCAAATAAACCAGGGTAGATTTTCCCGACCCACCTTCACAAAATTAACCTCCTCGCTACTTCAATTCTCGATATGTATGTGCGCCTTCCATCCAACCTTTGAATTTTCCACATTACAAATTCAGGTTCGTGCCCATGATTTGACATGATTCCATAAATTGAATATTGGATTAAATATCAATATACATATATTAATATAAAAATATTTATATTAATAAAATAAACTCTTTTCCTATTTTTTAAGGAATTTGGCTTATGAGATTTAACACATGACCTTGTGGATAGGATGAGGGCACTTAATAAATGGAATATTTTTTTATTTTCAATGAGAATATGAAAATAAGGGTAAAAATGAATGAAGTGATGAAACTAAGGGATTATAATAAGAATTAAGGCTAGGTATAGGCTTGCGATATTTGCCAAATATTTGAATCATGGAGGACATGACTATTTTGCATGATTAGTTGAGTGAAGGATTTGTGTGATGGTAGCTTGACGGAGATGGTGAAAAAGTTTAAAATTTGAGTGGAAAAATAACACAAGGACAAGATTCATTGGGAAAAATTAATGCAAATTAGTAGGTGATCTACGGCCCACCGAGTATCACTAACTTTAGATATCGGGGGCTAGAAAAAATGGATTTGGGTAGAATGATTTTCTCCCCGATGCACCTCTGAGGGTGCCACACATCCACGAATGAAACCACGATAGTTTTCCCCAGCCCACCTTCGCATAATTAAACGTTGTGTTATTTCACCACCCGATATGTTCCTTAGCTGTTGATCCAGGCCATTTCAAGATCTATGGTCTATCGGGCTCCATCACCTTCATGTCTCCGCTATATTTATCCATATTCCTCCATATGTGACCCTATCCTCTAAACTATCGCGCCTCCATCCCAATGTATCTCTTCGCTAAATTTCCGAGACTTGAATCCTATCTGAAAAATTGTTATGGTGATAACATGTCATACAAGGACATTGTAATAGCAAGTTTGTCCTCACCCTATGCAACTTGATTAGAGGGATTTTTCATTTCCCTATGTAGACTTGAATTCCCTTATTGTACTTTCGAGAGAAAAAAAATCATATTTTTCCACATATACGCACCCTACTAGTTAGAAAAAATTCGTATACACAGGTTGCACCATTATATCCCGCGTACATCAGGTTTTGTGCTCAAAATTAAAATTTGTTTCGGGTTTCAATTCCATGTCACTAGATCCATGATCCTTGACCTTCCATTTACTATAAACATTCTGATTCGGCCCTTCGGTTCCACTTGAAGGCTATAAACTGGGCCATATCCAAATCGTGGAGGAGGAGAGAATTCAACTTTTGAGAGAAAAGATACTTTGGAGAAATTTCACTTCAAATTGAGTATGCGTCCCTTTATCCTTGAAAGTCTTAACACATTGTTTATCCCCCAAGATCTTCCTTATTTGATGGAGAACCTCATTGTCTCCCTTATATGAGCTTGTCTTTGATGGAGGATTGAAATGGTGGAGGCCCAGTTGAAGAGACTTAGTTTCTTAGTTTCAATGTGTGTTGGCACAAAAGTTTGTCACTTATACCCTTATGTTGATCATTTTTAATCGAACTACTTGTTTCTCATCCAACTGATATCTTGCAAATATTTCATTTATTATTCCATGGGTGCATTTGTCATGAATGTTAATGGATTATGTTATTTTATATGCTAACATTATATATTATCACCATATGCTTGTGTATCTTGGTTGTTGAGGAGAATTTGCTTGTATAAATATTTGAGTTGCATGCTCAACGATGGTCTTCATCGAACGTCCAGATGAGGCAGGCTCTTGATCTTGTCGTGTTAGCATTTATTTTATATAACATACTTGGGGTTAGAGTTGATTTCTATGTGTCATTCCTTCTATTGTGGTTTACTCCATGCCATAGAGTGATTTTCCTCGTAACAAAATTGGCGAGCATACTAGGGATTGATAGATTTTGTTTGGGGTTTTGAGTGTTTTTCTCCTTGAATTTCTCTTTGTCAGCCTTATTTTCCTTGCCGCTTGATTGCTTTACAACATATTTTTACTTTGCATCTGAGTTTCCTTGGCTTAATCCTTTCCCTGGCAATGTTTTATTACATATACACAATTTTTCCCTTAACAGACATGTACATACACGAGATTTCCTTTTATAGGGCACGTACATTTGCGAGTTTTCCTCAAACAATCACGTACATCAACTTTTTAGGCTTCCTGGATGAGTTTGGTGTTTGCTGGGTAAATTTTGATGGTTGTTGAGACTTATTAGGTCTCTGTCCTAACTATTGAGTCCTTCCAGAGTCATAGGAAACATTCTTTTTGTTGATTTTTTGGGCGGTTTTTATTTCTTTTCATATTTTTTCATTGGTTTTCCTTGCATCTTGGTCTAAGTGTTGGTTTCTTGGTATCCTACCTGGATTGTCTCTTTTTTCTTGCAGTAGGGTCTATATATCAAGTTGTTATCAATCCTTGAATTTTCGTTTCGTTATATTGAAAATACAAAAACATTTACTCAATTTTCATTATGGAATTTTATCTTTTGGTTATTTTCTATTGATCTTTACATATATGGAATTATTTCATCTTATTGAAATTGTAGAATTTCATTGAAAATTACAATTGGAAAGATTACCATTTTTTGAGAATTTAAGATTAGGACTTAACACTATGTTTATATTCATTTGTTTGATATGCTGAGTCATAATATCATCGGTTTCATGACCACATCTTTTGGGTAAAAAAAATCCATTAAATGTAACGTTGATTAACTAAAATTGATTAGAAACAATTTTATTTTTCAGAGTACACAAACAAGCGTAGGATATAGGGCCTTGGAATAAGATTTTGTGAGTAAAATTCTCCAAGACTATTAAACTAAATATATGTGTCTGACCAGGGATTAGTGAAATCCATTGTGTAATTAGTGATGTCGGGACACTTCACTCACACCAAAGTTAAGCACGAGGTCACATGAAGTTGGTTGCAGAGATAGCCATCTAATAGCTTCTTAGCGTCAACGATATTTCTGGGGATCTATTCATATTTGGGGGTATTTCTAGTACCTTTACCTTCATGGGAGGCAATGATTTCAAGATTTCAAGCTTTGTTACCATGCCCATACTATGGAATTGACCTACGTGTGTTCGCCAATGCATTGGTTATATCATGGTGGATTTAGTTGCTTGACATATGTAGCTGCATAAGTTACTTCCAAAGGCTATTATGAAGGTAACCTGAGTCATATACGGGTCAGACAACACACAACCTTTATGGAGGATTACCTCTCTGGGGGCACTTGACCGACTGTGTCGTTAATCGCATGAGGACCCTTATAACTAATTCTGATACCTCCAATCTTTTGAAGGGAGTCTCAAGCTCCTCTTGGGCGAGACACACTTACTTTAGTGAGGGAGGCACCCTTTTAGCGATTATATCATGTTTCTATGCATTTGGCCTTTTTGTTTATTTTTGTGTGGTCTTTGATTGTTAGTTGGACCTAGGATTTTATTTTTTATATCTCGAGTATTCATTCATCGTTGAGCCAAACCATCTTCCTCGCAGGTGTCATCATTTTTTGAATTTACCACCACACCTTGATTCTTTAACTTCTAAGAGGCACAAACTTACTAAACGTGGTACACATGCCTCCACCTACCAGACTTGTGATTATACAATTGTGAGTACACTGAGTCGAGTCAGAAAGACACGAGGATTCCCTCAACTCCTATACATACTTAGTCAATGGGTTTTCTTCAACTCCTTCAACTGTGACAATTGTAGTACCCGAGGTTCTCATCATTACTCCTATCTGGCCTATGGTTGCTACTCAACCCATAGTAAAAAACCCTTTTGAGTCTCTTTTTGGTGCACCTGGATATAATTCTCGGTCCATCCCTTTGGTCTCTAACCCTTTCTCTTTTGGTATGCCAAATATGACATCGCAACTTTCATCCTCCATTCCAACGACTAATGCAAATCATAGTCTTAGACCTAGCGGCATGACCCTCTGCATACTCCTCTCTCATTTTGTGGAGGTTAAATTCCACAAATGAATCCTTCAGTTGGGGTTCAACCTCTATTTTCTTTCAGGTCTAATCCTAGCCTCAATGCTCCTAGATGGAGTACTCAACCGGGCGGAAAACCCACTTCCTATGCTTTGTTCCTATGCTTTGTCCTTTCCCCCTTCCTCCTCAACAATGATTTTGAATAATACATTTGGTATGATGAATCCACCTCTAAACTTCAGATTTCCACCCAGAGGAGGTCAGTTTCATACTATAGGAAACCCCCAGCCTAGAGCTCCTCTAGTTGGGGGAAATGTTTATAACCCTCATTATAACATTCCTACAGGTATGGTTCCCAGATAACCTCTTATGAATCAGTTTGGAGGAGGATATTACCCTCTCGGATAGGGCCATGGTGTATATAAAAACCCTGGATGGGATGCAATACCTCCACATCAATCTTTCGAGCATGGCATCAAATGCTGCAACCCCGTCTCCCATTTCTAGCCACTCTTAATTTTCCAGATTTGTCAAGATTAATGAATGAATCAGTGCATCATGGTCCTTCATGGCCCCCCATCCCCACTAAGATTCCTTTGGAAATTCCAAAATTCAAGGGAAAGACAGGCGAGGATCTGAGTGATCATGTTACTACTTTTAATATTTGGTGCTTATCAAATTCTCTTAATGATGATTCTATTCATTTGAGACTATTTCAATGCACCCTCACAGGGGTTGCAGTTAATGGTACATCAAGCTACCAAGGGGACCATACATAAATTTTAATCAGATGGTTTTGGTATTTCTCAACCGCTTCCAGTTTCCATTTCATTATGATGTCGACATAGAAATCAAGTCGACACTTTGTGAAGATAAGACCACAAATATATCAGACCATATCCAAGAGTGGCGTAGATGAAAGAGGTTGATCAAAACCTACATTCCTCCAGAATGTTTGTTGGAGTGGTTCCTTAAATCCCTATTTACTTATGTTTCGAAGGATGTTTCTACATCCAGGGTAACATATGAGGAAGAAGTTATTTTCAAAGATTGACAACTCAACCTCATATATGCTTAGTCTGGGATGTTGTATGAAATTATTCCTGACGCACAGAGGTCAAATTATGACCGTAGACAAAGGCATGGGCCTCATTCTGATGGTATTATAGGCTCTGCAAATGATAAGTCTACAAACTTGGTGACGAACTAGTTGAAGGAGTTTTCTTTAAGCCAGTCTATAGAAGGACAAGCTTCTTCTTCATCCTCCATTCCCACTCAGTCGATGGATGTGCATTCTGTATAGTTGTCGACCAACCCAAATGGTAACCGACAACTAGGAGTGAATAGAAAGAAAGGACATGGTAATAATCATAAGGGTGGGAGAAATGATAACAAAACCAAGGATAATGCTAACAATGATAGGTCAAATACTAATGTTGGTGAGGGAAAGAAAGAAAAGAGGAAGGTGAAGTTTCCTTGTAAACTTTGTAAAGATGATCACCTTACCCACCTATGACCTAAACTTGAGGAAGCCTCAAGGCTCTTATCTCAACTTACCTCTGTGTTGACCAATCCATTTCCACATAATAAACACATGTCCTCGGGATCCTTCAATACCAAAAATGCGTCGAGCGGGAATCAAAACTCCTTGGCACATGAAGTTGATCGTCTATGTGTTAATATGGTCAAGTCAAAGAGTAATGTAGCCACTCTATCTAGTGATTATAGTTCTTCACAGACTGTTCCTAGTCCTGAGTGTCCCCCTCCTCTGAAAAAACCTTTGTAGATCAAAAATCCAGATCCTCTGCCTCTTATTCCAAAAGGAGTACTAAAACGCTCTGCCCATAATCCTACTTCCATAGTTGCCCATAACTATTTGATTGTTGAAGATTTGGGTCAAACCCCTTGTGCGATGTCAGATTTGGAGGTTCTCCAGATGTTTCCTTTACAAAGGAACTCCTTGTTATATGCATTAACATCTCTAGACCCGTGTGGCTAAAAGGTTATTAAGTTTGACGTCACGGATGTTAAGCCTCACTTTCCTTACCAAGCGACCTTTCAAATCCATGTGTATTACACAAAGTATACCATCAATTAATGCACTTTTATTGATGAAGGTGTTGCAACATGCGTGATGTCCTTAACATGTTGTAAATCCATTGGTTCTCTGACTCTCTCTCAATCTATGACTATGTTGACTGCATTTGATGGTCGTTCCTTTAGACCCCATGGAGTTATTTATGCTTTTCCGGTTCAATTAGGTGGAAAGACATAGGAGGTTGATGTCGAGGTGGTTGTTGTGCCCCTTGACTATAATTTACTACTAGGGAACAATTGGACTTATTCCATGATCGCGGTCATGTTGCTTGTTTTCCACACTTTTTGTTTTCTCACGAGGGGAAAATAGTGACGATTTATCAATTGTCCTTTGCACATGCTAGTAATAATGCATCAGTTGGACCTTTGATCCCAGTGATAAAAAAATCTCAGTTGGAAACTGAGGATATTGGTGTCGAAATGTATTCCTCTTTTATGGGTACTTTTGATTTCACGACACCAATCCACCACATTTATACCATTTCCAGTGATTCTTCGTCATTAATGAGGTCCGTTCCTTTCTGTACTTTGTATTTCAATGACCCCTAGAGCCTACCTTCCTCAACTATGTTAGGTGAAGTCCAGTCATACACTAAGATGGTAGTGCCACTATAAGCAAAAAAGGTTGCATATCAAGTTATTCTTTAGACTGTTGCTAACCCGGATCCTATCTCCTCATAGACGAACGAGGAGGATCCTGTTCTCAAGCCTGTATGAGGCATCAAATCTTCTTGTTCACAAGATTTCCTCAATGATACTTTACCTTAGGATGAAGCCATATTAGAGTCCATGAATGGTCCTGATAGGCCTTGGGACGATATGCATGATCCCTCTTACTTCCTCCCAGAACTTGTTAGGATCGAACATGACGAATTTAGATCTACCTTGAGTGATATGGTCGGTTACGCTGTAGTTCCACTAGATATGCATGGTGTTTATGCCAAAGGAAACATGGTGAATATTTATTGTACCATCACGATCGACATCTCTCCAATTCCTGGAAAATTTGAAAAATGTATATATCAGTGCGAATTGTTCACCTGAAGAAATTAAGATCTACATTGATCTCTTCAAATAATTGTGTGACGTATTAGCTTGTTCATATGAAGAGATGCTATGGATTGACCCTCGCATTATAGAACATAAGATCAAGAGTTATCTTTATGCTATACCTATTCGACAATTTCTTGGAGCTATTAATCCTACGAAGGCCCTTTCTATTAAGGCAGAGGTATAGAAGATACTTAATGATGGTTTCATATACCCGATTCCTTGGATCAAATAGTTATGCAACCTCGTTCCCATGAATATAAAACATGACACCATCCATGTATGTATGGATTTTCAAGACCTGAACAAGCCTTGTCCTAAAGACAACTTGTCGACACCTTTCATTGACCAGATTCTCAATGAGTGTATGGGAAGCAAGGATTTTTGTTTTAGGGATGGATTTTCAGGATATAATCAAATTCAAATCAAACTTAAGGATCAACACAAGACCACATTTATTTTTCCTTGGGGTACTTTCACATACCGAAAAATTCCTTTCCTCCTTAAAAACGTCGGATAAACCTTTCGATGCACCATGATCTTTGATTTTAATGATCTCAAACACATTGTCGAAGATTAGCTTGATGATCTCGTTGCTCACTCTCACAAGAGAGTAGATCACTCTACTCAACTTCGACTAGTATTTGAGAGATGTTGTTATTATCACATCCGTTTAAACCCTCACAAGTGCATCTTTTTCATTAGGTTTGGTTGTCTCTTAGGAATATTAGTCTTTGAGAATGGGATCATGGTGGATCGTATGAATGTTGAGGCAATACTTCGATTTCCTCCCCCGCACAATATTCGACAACTTTAGGGTTTATAGGGGAAGTCTAACTTCTTCCGTCGGTTCATAGTAAACTATTCCAATTTAACTAAAGGTTTAATGCATATTTTGAATAAGGATAATTCGTTTATATGGGATGAGCGAGACCAGGAATCCTTCGATAATCTTAAGAAATCCTTTTTATCAATGCCTCTGTTGAAGCCTCCTAACTAGAGTAGAGATTATTTTCTTTATATCACCATGCTCAAAGGGACGTTTGGTATGGTTCTAGTTCAAGAGGACTATGAGCTCCATGATCACATTGTCTACTATATTCATATAAATTTAGTTGATCTTAAACTTAAATACTATCACGTCGAGAAGCTAGCCTTGGCCACCGTATATGCAGTCCAAAGATTACGACATTATATATTTCTTTGCAAAAATACTGTAGTTGCAGATATCAATCCATTTGAATACATCCTTACCAGGAATATCATAGAGGGGAAATAAAATAAGTATATTTTTATTTTGGAAGAATTTTATCTCGATTTTTCTTTGGCGATGTCTAAGAAATCGCTAGTTTTTGCCAAGTTGATATCAAATATCCCTAGATTAGATGAGCACATTATTTATTTTGATTCGTTCTCAGACAATCATATTTTCCTTATCTCGTCTTTAGACCGTTTCTATAGAGACATTTTTATTTATCTTCAAACCTTGAAGTTACCTCAACATCGTTCTACATACGATCGATGACGTATACGACATCAAGATAAAAAATACCTTATCATCAATGAAACTTTGCATCATCAAGGTGTAGATAATATTTTTTGTTGTTTCTTGGCTCATGAGGACGTTGAGTTAATTCTTAATGACTGTCACAGTGGGGCTTGTGGTGGTCATCTATTTGGGCTTGCGACAACCCAAAACAATTTGCGAGATGGTTATTTTTGGACTTCAATTTTTTAACATTGTGTTGTAGCGGTCAAGAAGTGTCACCCTTTCCAAGTTTTCACTCATAAAATGCACTCCCATTCATTCCCTCTTCACGTAGTTATGATCATCGATCCATTCAACAAGTGGGGGGTAGATTTTATGGATTGTAACCCAACTTCGACTGGGGGGCATCAACATATTATCATGGTCGTGGATTACTTTACTAAGTGGGAAGAGACCATGCCTACCATTAAATTTGAAGGTAGGACTACAACATTTTTTGTGTTCAACCGAATTATATCCCAATTTGTAATCTCAAACATGGATGATTTTAAAGATGGAAATTTATATCAAAATGTAGAAACCTTGGCGAATGTTACTAGTCCTTAATATGTGAACTATAAAATTTTGGTGATATGTTTGTAAAAATATTCAAATTTAGAAGGATTTTGTATAGTTTCTATAAAATTTGGGCTATTTTAAAGCTAAAATAATTTTATTCTATAGAATTTGGGCGAAACAGTTTTATAAAAAATGGAAATTGGTGAATCTTTTTTGGGGGAAAATCATGGAAAATTAGTCCATCTGCAAAATTTAGCCCCTAAAATCATCTATGAGATTCCCAAAGGAGATTGTCATTGATCATGGAATTCACTTTCATAATGAAATTATGAAGGAATGAGAATCAAAACTGGGGTTCAAGAACAATCATTCTTTCACTTATTATCCCCGGACAAATGGAAATGCAGAGGTTATGAACAAATATATCAAGACCATTTTGCAAAAAACATTCAGCCACAGTAAGTCTGACTGGCATATAATGCATTACCCTTCACTTTGGGCATATCTAACCTCGGTTAATACTTCCACCATTTTTTCTCCTTTTCAGTTGATACATGGTGTGGAGTCATTCCTTCCAATTGAATGCAAAATCCCTTCCCTCAAACTAGCAATTGATCTCCTACTTGACACATTTGATCTTGAAGAATGTCGCATACACCTAGAGCATCTAGATGAGAAGTGTCGAGATGCCTCTAAGGACATAGAAGAAAATAAGTGATGTGTTAAGGTTTAGTACGATAGGTTTGTCTATCCTTGACAGTACGTTAAGGGTGAATTGGTCCTCCTATATGACCAAGCCAAGGAATTGTTGGAGGTAGGAAAGTTCAAACCCATGTGGCATGGTCCTTATATCATGCGACGTGTTTTAGAGAAATGATCCTATGAATTGGAATATTATGAAGGGAATATGCTAGCTCAGCCCATAAATGGGCTTGACCTTAAAAGATATTACACTTGAGCCCTCAAGATTGGGTGTGACTCTTCGTATACTAGTGTATCTTTGTGTATATACATCTTTTATTTTATGTCATTATATTGCTTATTGAGTTTTCCCTTGGTTGGTAGATGTCAATGAAGTCTTTAGTTTACTTAGGATTAATAGACAGTCTCATTCATCATACATGGAACTTGGCTTCCACCGCTTTGGTCATTTACTCACCTAACGGTCAACTGGTGTCTTCAGGTAGCATTTGTTTGGAGCCATCAACAAATAATGTGGTTGAGTATAACACCATTATAGATCTTTTACGTGATTCCATTTCACATGGAGTTCGATGTTTAGAGATTTTCCTGGAGTCCCATTTAGTAGTATGTTAGTTAAACGATAGTTCCCATGTTAGAGACACTACTCTACTTTGATGATTCCTATAGGTATGAATTTTTGAACAATACTTTGATTTCATTACTTACAATGGCATACCTAGAAGTTCCAATCATGTATCTGATGCATATGATAACTATGTTCTAGATTGGAATTTGTCACATAAGTAAAGTAAAGAAAACACATTCATCAATGTACACATTGTAATCTATAAAAGTAAAGTCAAGGACCGATTTTTTTTATATTTACTCTCTCCAAAAAATATGGTGTCATAGTACAAAATGGGGCCCAGACCCTCAAAATACATATATGGCCGATATATATAATCACCATGGAATCTATGCATGTTGCACCAGATGGGTATCATGATATCACACCATGATGTTTATGACGCGTCGAGAGAGTCACACCCACACACGGGGCACACCCACTACTTTTCGTTGCATATCCTCTGGCAGATCCTCCACCTGAACCATAGGAATCTTGTGCGTCAATCGAGACATGTTCCCTGCACATTTTGTAGCACTTTCTTTGAATATACTCCTACATGCTCATCTCCCTAGTTCCTCCATTGATGTCGTGGGAATCCATCTAGTTGTCGCGGACCCACATCTATGTAAAAAATCATTTTTGTTAATACTTGATACCATACAAAAATATTTGTATTTTTTATTTTGAAAGAAAACAAAAAAATGAAATATATATAAAAAAAATCATATATATATATCATTGTAGGTCGAGCCTAGTGGAAAATACATCTCTATATCTCCTTTGTATTCGATCCCAGGATAAGAGTAGTCATCTATGGCTATCGCCTGTCGATGCCACCAGAAGAAGAACTCATCGTTGTAGGGGGTTGGCACCCTACCACCTCCTAACCACATCATCACATCCATCCATAATGACATGGTTGGATCGCACGATCCATGTGGGATGATTTCTACTCTAGGTTTCAAGCCTCGAAATGGCTCAAATAAAAAACTACATAAGATGGATGCAAACCCAAAGTCTCTCTTCCTCCCTTGTTTGCGGTCTGTTAGTTGGCTATTCATGCTAGTCGATAGTGACATGCACCAATTATAAAATATGGGTTTTAAACACTCCACTACATAAAAAATGAGTGGCATTGATGCCTTATGCAATGAAGTTGACCCTGAGGTCCATGTAAGGACAAGGACGAAGATATTCAACCTTAGGTTTTCAATTGCCCTGATGGGGAGTTAGCTCCCTAGTTTTTTTGTTCCTTCAACACAGTGGGTGGAAATGTAATTCTCTATGTTAATACCACCCCCATCGCCCATGGTCTTTCAGATTCACCACCTCACCCAGACGAGACAATCATGTGATAAAATAGATGTCATCTACTTCAATTCTCAATGGTTTCCCATCGAGATTGAAGGTCTCTTTTTTTGGATCCCAAATGTTTACTAGCATTTGGAGGAACCTTACTTGATCCCTCATTCCTTTTAGACCCCAAAATTTGTAAAGGCCACATATTTTTAGAGCTAGTTGGGCCCCTTCATCTTCTTCCACTATTGCATATACTTACTCGTGCTCTCTCTCTCTCTCCATTCAAGCACCATCCTGCAAAATAAAAAATATTTTTTGAGTTAAATTCATTAAAACTTTTGTTTTCAGACTTGTACACAGGTTGTAATTTTAACAGTCGCATGTAGGACCACATATACACATGAAATCTTTTCTTTTCCCATGTACATTTCTCCATATACAAGACCTAATAAAATATAGCTCGCGTACACCCTAATTCATATGGTATGCCCTCAAATACTCAAAAAATGAAGGCTAAGTTTAAAATTTAAACCACTATAAATGAAGAGGAGGGAAAGAGAACTTACTTGGTCCAAACGATTGTCAATTCTACTGATCTTAGCTCACACAATCGACACTTGAAGATCATGGGAAAAATTGTCCAAAATATACTATGTGGGTAAAAAACTCAAACAATATGGTAAAATTGGTTATTTTTACTATTAGTAGAAAATTTGTATCCACTTTACATAGTTTATGCTAATATTTTGACCTAGTGGACTAATAGTGCAGTAGAAGGAGTTGGTTTTAATGGTTTTGTCTAGGGATTTTTTTGGTTTCTAGCATCATATTTACTATTCGTGACTTTGGAAGGTATTTTCTTTTACCATCATATAGGATAGGTTGTCACTCATTTTTCATATTTTTATTATCCTATGATGATGATCCCTATGCCTTAGGTAAGAACCCAGTTATTAGCGACATGGAACTATCTTACTACTACTAGAAGTGTCATTATTGAGTGGTATAGGCTTACCACACATGGTTGCCCTAGTTAGAACCTTTGTGCCATTTGGTGCCCATGAAAAAAGTATTCCATAGGACCATGAGTCCCTTATAGTTCCAATATGACTTTGCATTCAAAATCCATATCCTTATTCACAAGCATTCTGACCTATACCTATGGGACTCCCCTCAAGTCTTAGTTAATCTCTTTTCCGACTCTCTAAAAAAGAGAAAATATTGTCGAGTGAACTTGTCTCTTTCACAGTCATTAAATGGATTTGAAAGGACGTCTAATTGGTGTAATTTTAACCCTTTTTTGGACCAAGTAGACTAACTTCGAAAAATGAATACTCTAGTCAACATTGTCTAGAAGAGTTCTCTCAGGTATTATTTTATACTTTTTCGGGCCTAGAGGACTAAATTTATGAAAAATGACATTCTTTGGAAATAAGTTGTAATTTCCTTCCATTATCTTTCTTGTAGTATTGAGCCTATTGTTGATCCCCTATTTCTCATTATAAGCCTCTTACCTCAACAATTTGCATCACTAGCCAAGCAGAGCCTTATTTATATACTTTTTATCTTAACACCCTATACCCTAAGAGGAAACATTCCCCCGAGTGTTGATGTCACGCATGCACTTCCTTGAATTGAGAATAGGTATGTTCCACTATTTGGATATTGTTGCTTACTCATGAAACTCGTTTCCTCTCTTGTATCATAACATTTATTTTCCTATGAAAAAATAAAAAAAGGCAAGCAAGAAAATAATATTATCTTATATTGGCAGCAATCGTGTCGCCTTTGAAAAGAGAACAAACTTTCAATTCCATTATCATCCAAAGTTTGGGTTTATTATGACCTTAGGAAGTCGAGATCATTACTTAGAGTTTACTCCTCTGACTAGTTATTCTTCCAGTCCCTATGGAGAGTTCATTGATGCCTCCTGCATCATGAAGTTTCATCATTAATTCTATGGTTCCTCAGTTATCCATTTGTCTCATGCTTTTGTTCACAGGAAGTGTATAACCCTGTGTCATCCATTTCTCGGAACTCTTGACTTTGTATGTTCGTCATACCCTCAGTGTGTCTCAAAGTCACATGAAGTTTTATTCCTACCATGCACTATGATTCTACTTTCATTATGGGTAGGTAATCTTGAACCCAACAATCGACATATTATCATTGGTCGTTGACTGGGGGGGTTTCCCTTATGTTGAATGGAAAGAACTATATTCACACATTAGGATTCATGCAGAGGCTTGGATGCCACTAGCCTTATTGGTGGTTTATTCTCCTTTGTCGACAGTCTTCCTTATTGGTTGTTATTCATAGGGTCTTTTCCATGCACTACTTGCATCTGGTGCATGCGAAAGACACATAGGGTGTTTGGTTCATGAACATCCTCTTCGTCTGAGTTCCTCCAAATAATAAAGCTATTGCTTTGTACCTCATGCTGACTAATGATGGATTCTTTGATGCTCTCCTTTCAACATTTCTCCTTCCATCGACTTCAGCTCATCTATTATGGAAATGAGGCCTAGAGTCCTGTGCGTACCTAGAGGCTTGCATTCATTACTAATAGGTTCTCCTGCCATTGACATTTGGGAACAAATCAATGTCTCATGAAGGATGGGTTCTTCAAGTTTTTGACCTCAACACATTTATTCACACTTTTAAGAATGTACTCGGTGCCTTTATACCTACTTTCATCATCGTTAGGTTGTCTCACATTTGTTAACGGTATACATTAATGTTTGGTAATCAAATGAAGTCTCATTGTGTTCGACTTCAACTCCTCTATTCACATGATGTAGAATTGCACCTTTGGAAGATTGCATATAAGACATTCATTTTAAAGTAGGAACTTTCCTGAGTTGTTGTTGTATTTCATTAGATTAGTACCTATATGATTCCAATGATCATGGGGGACTAGATTGTACTCCATTGTATACAGTTATCTTCAGACTGATTTTGAGACTGTTTCTCACTGGCCTTGTTTGTGACTATGATATCCTATGGTATGTTCCTACTTTGTATTTCCTATTCATGGCCATGAACAAATATTTAGTATATTTCCACATGGATCCGCAGTGTAATTCAAATTGGAAACCATTTGTACAAAGTCATTATGGATTGTAATATTCGCATGACCAAATAGAACTTCCAACTGAGTCTCCATCACTCCACTTCTAGGAATTATAATGTATTTCAGCCATTAAAGATACTCCTTTGACCTCACACATTAAGGGGCATCTGTTATAGAAAGTTTTGTCTCACCCCTTGGAAATTGCTTAGAGGGCCTTTTCCATTTCCCTATGCAAACTTGAAGTACCTTATTGTACCTTCGAGAGCCAAAAAAACATAAATTTCCACATACACACACCCTACCAGTTAGATAGAATGTGAATAGACAGATTACACCATTACAACCCATGTACATCAGGTTTTCTGCCCAAAATTAAAAATTGTGTTGGGTTTTCATGTCACGTCATGAGATCCATGATCCTTGACCTTCCATATACTGGAAATGTTCCAACTCGACCCTTGAGTTCCACTTGAAGGCTATAAGTTGAGCCCTATCCAAATCGTGGAGGAGGAGAGAATTCATCTTTTGAGAGAAAATATGCTCTGGAGAAATTTCACTTCACATTGAGTTTGCATCCATTTATCCTTGAAAGTATGAGCACATTGCTCATCCCCCAAGCTCTTTCTTATTTGATGGAGAACCTCATTGTATCCATTATATGAGCTTGCCTTTGATGGATGATTAAATTGGTAGAGGCCCAACTAGAGAGACTTAGTTTCTTGGTTCTGATGTTTGTTGACACATAAGTTTGTCACTTATACACTTATGTTGAACATTTTTAATAGAAATACTATTTTCTACTCCAATTGATATCTTGCAAATATTTGAATTATTATTCCATGGACGTATTTTTCATGAATGTTAATGAATTATTCTATTTTATATGCTAACATTATATATTATCACCATATGCTTGTGTATCTTGGTTGTTGAGAACAAGTTGTAGGTATAAATCTTTGAGTTGCGTACTCAATAGTAATCTAGGTAGACTCTTGATCTTGTCATGTTAGCATTTATTTTATATCACATAATTAGGATTATAGTTGATTTGTGTCTATCATTCCATGTGTTGTGGTTTACCCCATGCCATAGAGTAATTTTTCTAGTAACACACATAAAACACATATTACTTAACTTATGAAATAATAAATACAAATAATAAACCTAAATGTATAATTGTAATAAGTATAATTCACTTTTAATATTTAAATTTATATTACTAAATACAAATACTAATATTAAACCTAATATATGAAACATGCCTATAAAACAATCACATAAAACACCTAATGTATGGAATAATAAATACAAATACTAAACCTAAATGTATAATTGTAATTAGTATTTGTATTAACCAATAAAAATAAAAATAGTAAACCTAAACCTAATATATGATTGTATCAAATGTCTAAATGTTTTATAGGTAACATTAATATATTAATGTTAAACCTTACAATTTGCTTTCCCAATGGTTCGCTTTATAAAAAGAGCTTCAATAAATATAAGAATTTGATCAGATTGAGTTGGAAAATATTTATAAAAAGAGCTTCAATAAATATAAGTAGTTGATCACATTGAGTTGGAAAATATATATTTTCAATAAAAATAAGTAGTTGATCACATTGAGTTCCAAGAAATATATATGTTAGTGAATAAATGATGATCACTTAGTTGGGTGATGTATATTTTAGTAGATGATATGTAGTTAAAAATGTTATCTTATATAGATTTAATAAATGGTTTTTATTAAAAATGAGATTAAATATTTATTTTAATTATTTATTATAAAATTTTATATAAATGTAAAAAATTGGTGATAAAAAATGATTATGATGTAAAAACACCATTTTTAACGTCAAAAAATTATTAAGTCACCATGTCAATATCAAAATTTCACTATCCATATTTTTTGTTTGCACAATTTGGAACTGTTTTAATATTGAAATCACCACTCTCTCAATATCCGTACTTTTAATTAAGATCATAAAATCACCACTATCTTAGCATGCATACTCTTAATCCTTTTCACAACCTTCACATCACAACTTTTGTTAGTGTTATTTTCCAATACATTATTGTTTTCATTGTGGTGAATTAGTATTAGTTGTAAACTTACCCCGGAATCCTTATTGGTCCATTTATGACAACTGTCCTTTGCTAAATACTGAATCTTTCCCATTGATATGTAGGAGATATTCCCATGTATTTTATAAACAAAATACCTAAAAGATCTTTATGCAGTCTCTCTTCTAGAAGGCTTTTGTTTTTTGCAGTAGTTTTTTATTGCAGAATATTGTTTTAAATATATTCATGTTATCAGAGCAATCTCCCCCTATCCCTTCTCTTTTTTTCTGAGAGATATTTGTTGGTCAAGTAATCTTCATATCTTGATTAGATTGGATTGAAGGCTTTTGTTTTTTAGTAATTTTTTTATTGCATAGTATTGTTTTAAATATATTCATGTTATCATAGAAATCTCTCCCTTTCCCTTCTCTTTTCTTTCTAAGAGATATTTGTCGGTCAAGTAATCTTCATATCTTGATTAGATTGGATTGAAAACCATTGTTTAGGATAGACTTTTTTGGTTGCATATCTATTTTTTTGTTCTCTGACACGAGCTCACATTCCAACCACATTTAGATAAAATTGGAAGAATTAATTCACACAACACAAAACGTTTTCATTGCTTAACAAACAAATGGAGGTTACATATATAGCATGCAGATCACTGACTTAAGTGGATCTGATTAGCTAAAAATAGTAAACCTAGAAACTCACAGTTACAAGAGTCATAGTTGAAACTAACTATTACAACAGTAATAGTTAACCTAGAAACTCACGATTACAACAAATATAAGCATTATCTCTAACACCCTCTCTTAATGCTTACATTACAAATATCTCAATCACAAATTACAAAACATAACAAAAGGTTACAACACTAGAACTTTCATCTATCTGTATGATCTGGTCTTCCTCAACACTGAAACTCACTCTGCAATCACACGGCTTCCGCTCTTTCTTCTTCCTCTTCTTCGAGCTACCCACTGACACACATAAAGTCAAAACACCTCTGACCATCTTTCTTGCACTTGTATACTGGACAATTTGACAACTTGGCTCA
>ML783354.1:398692-432111 GCA_009831015.1 Picea engelmannii | reverse complement strand
AATGGAGGTTACATATATAGCATGCAGATCATTGACTTAAGTGGATCTGATTAGCTAAAAATAGTAAACCTAGAAACTCACAGTTACAACAGTCATAGTTGAAACTAACTATTACAACAGTAATAGTTAACCTAGAAACTCACGATTACAACAGCTATAAGCATTATCTCTAACACATATGTGGCTCCTTTGTTGAACTGTTTGTTGGTGAACTCGTATATTAAAGTGTTGTTGATGGCCTCCTCCAGTTGAACCTGTCATCCAAGGTGCCCGGGGTTCATAAGCCACTGCACATATAACGGATGATCAGTCAATTCGTCAAAGTGCATGAAGTGATTAACCTACTATTTTCCGCCCTCTCACATTCATAGCTACCCAATAGTTTTGGTAGATCGTTCAATTCTGCTGTCGTACATAACTTTGGTATGATCTAAGTCTTGTTTTTGAATCAACGCATTATTTTTTGTAAATATGGGTAATGCATTGTTTTGGAATTGGTAATTGGTAATTGATCTTGTTGTTTAGATGCTTTTTTACAATGGACAATTGGTATGATATTAGTTTTTTATATTTTTGGGGGAAAAAAAAATTTGTGGGGTAAAAATGTTTTTATTATTATTATTATTATTATTATTATTATTATTATATATATATATATATATATATTAAAATTACAATTAAAAGTTTAAAGACGGTTTGATTTCATAGAAAGGAGGTCCATTGGCTTATGAATATTATCTATTTGATTACATGATGGAAAATAGTTTAAATTGTTTAAGTTTATATCAAAACAAATTGGGCATTTCACATATATGGTGGTCCTTTTTTTTTTCTATTCATAAAATGGCAAAGTGGAGGACTATTAAGATACTAACTCCCCCCATAATTATAACACATGGAAACTGAAGATACAACAAATTTTGTAATGTAAAGGCTTCCATGAGAAATGTAAGTTGAAGCTCAATCAATGTTTACTAAAGAGATCAAGAAAACTTCCTATTAAAACAAACTTGATGAAGCCATGGGTTTGATTAGCTTGTATGTTTTAAAGAGTTTTTTGTTTCATTACACTGAATATAAAACTCTAGAAGCAAGCTGGGACAAGTTGGCCTCATTATTTGGTAAAGTCAATGAATTCCTAGCCTTACAATTCAAAGTGGAATTATCATCGTTTCTACCTAATGATAATGCATTCATTGAAGACTATCATAACAAATTTATGTTTTTGGTGGAATAGCTGAAAAGGTGTGGAAAAAACAAATCAAATGAAGAGTGCATTTTCTTGATTCTCTCCCCAAAAAAATGTCATTTTAAATTATTTTCTTCTACTTTTTGCTCTAATATGGATGCATGGGGAGATAAACTTAAAATTCTGTATTTTGAGCTATTATGTGAGCATCTAAAAAGGGAACAATATAAGTTTATGCAATTAGATTGTCTTACTAGCTCTAAGAATCAAGCTCTTTTATCTCAAATCTCCAAAGGTTGGCACAAAATTTTGTATAAATAGAAGAAGTATTCTGCTCAAGCAAGTGAGTCTCCCTTCAATCTTGAACAAAAAAAAAAATTATTTTCCTCCATCTTCCAATTTTAATGAGTTTTCCTCCAAGACAAGGAAAAATAAGTGAAGTGAAACATGTAGTTTTTGTGGCATACTTGGGTATGCCCGAAATTCTAGTTGAAACTAGATTCTTTGAATAAATCCATGGGACAAAAAAATATTTCAATCTACACACATTTTTCATATATTAAAGGGCATACTTTTTCTACTCAAGCCTTATATGCATCTTCAAAAAATGTATAATTGACTATGGTATATTACACCATTTAACTCATTCTCCTCTATTGTTTCCTTCCACATCCAAATGTAGCTTCTCACATATTGAAGTTGGACACTCTACATATCTTGATTTTTTAGTATTAGGCATTGTGGAGTTAGATGATAGACTCATCAATGATGTTCCTCTTTTTCTTGAAATCTCTACTAATCTACTTTATATTTATTAGATATGTCATTTTGGTGATTAAAGACATTCAATTTTTCTCCAAATGATGTACTCATTCAAGAGTTATAGAATCCAAACATCGTTGTCTCTTTTGGAAAAGTTGATCATAATTCTTGATCATACATGCTTTATTATTTTGAGTATTCCTTTATTTAGTCTTTCATTGCAGATAATGATTCTTTGAGTATAATTTGGCATGAAATATTTTCAAATCTAAACTATATGTATTTGTGGCAATTGAGCAAAAAAAATTTGGAGATTGGTATTCCTAAAATTTCTTGCATGGATGGAGTTTGTCCAAGTTGTGTTATTGGAAAAGAAAAACAAAATAATTTTTCTTAAGGAAAGGCCCTCCATTCTATGGCACCTTTTGAGTTGGTATATAGTGGTCTCATGTCATTTTCAGCTTGTTCATTTTCAGGGGCTAGATATGAACTCACTTTATTTATGACTTCTCTCATTTGTCTTGGGTGTACTTTATTAAGTACAAGAGTGAGGCAGTTTTTATTTTTCAAAACCTCAAGGATTTTGTTGAGAAGAAATCACACATGGGATATCATTCATCTTCCTAAGGGATAACATTTGTTTCATTGTCAATGGGTCTACAAAACCAAATATGCAGCATGGCTTTATTGAAAACAATATGGTGCATCTTGTGGTGAAGGGATAGTTTTATGATTATTTCATAGTTCAATCATTATTATAATCCTATAGCTTACACTAAAAGGAAATGCATTGACCTCTTGACTCTGGTTCTTTATGTGGATGATTTAATTCTCACAGGGAGTTCTTCAACTATGATTCAAAACGTTCATGAACCATTGATGGGATTGTTTGGTATGATAGATTTAGGATTTTTCCATTTTTTTTTGGTTTGTAGTTTCTTCAGTATTCATAAGGGATCTCCATTTTCTAGCAGAAGTATGCACTTGATTTACTTCAATGCTTTGGAATGGATAATTTTAAGAATGCTCCTACTCCAATTCCATCAGTTGTTTCCCTTTCTACTAGTTTCTCTTAACCACATGTTAATTGATCTGTAAATTGACATGGATATTTCATTGAAATAGTTTTTCACAATTGATCTTATAATATTATGAAATATTAGATTATGCAATTTATTCCCTTTTACCCTATATTACTTATTACTAGCCTATTGATCAAATTTATGAAAGTAAATGAATATCTAAATGAAAGAATATTTAAATGAAAGAACATGAAAATATACATACCATCTATAGAATTGAACACAAGATGTATGATATGAGAGAAAAAAAATCTAGAAGGTGAGGCGTATTCTTTTCTCTCTTTTATCCGGTTATGAAAATGAAAATACAAAGAAAGTGTCACTTACTATGGAGTTTCGTATGACACTGTGGCCTCAATGAATACTATAGAATCTGCTTTCTACATTTGTTATAATATCTAATTCCACTCCCTAGATGCTCTACTAAACTTTGGAACAAGTGAAATACAAAACAATAGAACCCCTTCTCTTTCTAGCGCCTTAGTATTTAACATAGACTGATAGTTGTCTAGCGTTAGGGTTTTTACATCCTCGACCCTCAATTAGTGATAATGATTTGGAAATTCTAGAATCTTCTTGAAATTCCACACATGTCTATCACCACATGTGTTAGTAATGGGGGATGACATGGAATCCACTTTTACCACAGTAGGAAACATGGTAAGTCAACTTGTGGGTGGCGTAACTTTTGCATACAAGCTCCAATTGAGAGGATTTTTGCACCATTGTAAAGGATTCAATTTGTAGAAACTTTTCCATGAAATGTAATATATGCTAACAAAGTTTTGACTCCAAAATGTTTTTATTTGATTCCTCAAAATGGCTCTAGAAGGTTTTCCACCACAAATCTACAAACTTAGAACTTCCACTAAAATTGTCCCTACAAGTTAGTTTCTCCAATTTTTCAACCTATAAAGTACTAAGATAGATGAAATTTTTTATAATGATCCATTTTGGATCACACCTCCCCATTTTTGGAGGATTTTGGTACCTAAAATATTTATTCAATGAGGTGATGCTATTTTTATTCTATCTTCTCCTTGGAGTACCATTTTTCCTTGCCTAGAAGTTGCCATTCAACCTAATATATGAAAGGCCATGTTGCCCCTGTCTAGTAAATCTAGACTTCTTCTATAATATTATATATTCTACCAACTTTACTTGAGATTCTAGATGTAAGTCATGTATGGTAGATAGGAACTTCTCCTTAGTTTCCTAATCAAACATGGAAGGCTAATTGAGTTTTATATTCTCAACATTCACTACTATGTAAAGGAACATGTACGAGGGTCGACTAAGTCTCTAGGAATTATCACCTAGCTTCTTCAATACCTAGAAAGGGACATACCATAGATCCCTGATATTATTACCATGACCCCATAATATTTCCTTGTTCATTTATAACGAAACTCTATCTCCTACTTTGAATGTTTTTTTTTTGTTTTGTACTGATCATGTCAAACCTTCTACATTTCCTATGACTTTTTCAACATGTCTTGTACTTGAAAATGGATCTTCCTCATATTTTCAAAAAACTTATCTACTTTTAATGCTTCTCTTGTGATTTTTTCACTCACTCATCCTTGTTATGCATAAAGAACATCCAAGTGTGAAGGTGGAAAATATTTAAAGAAAGTTTTTAAATGGGACTTACCAGTAGAACTATGGACAACTTTGTTGTAAGAGTGTTGAATGTAGATCAAATTTTGATGTGAGTTATTTGAATGATTTTTGTTGTAACCCCTCAAAATTTGTATCAATGTCATATTGACTACTTTCGTCTGCCAATCTATCTGTTGATGGAATGATGTAGACCTGTTTAGATTCAAGTCCATCTTCTCCCAATTTCTAGTCCAAAAGGCACTGAGAAATAAAGTATCCATATTTGATATGATTCTCCTTGGTATCCAAATTCCACCTAGACCTATTCAAAAACATACTTTCTACTTCTAGTCCTCTGATGGTATTTTACAAGGAATAATAATAATAATTCACATATTACTCAACCTGTCAACTACTATAAATTGATAGCCACACCTCTTCTTGGTTGTTGGAAAACAACCTATAAAATCCATGGAAATGATTTTTGAAGGTCAAGTGGGTATAGGTAAGGGACCAAATAAACCTTTCTTCCTATTCCTAGTCTTCTTGGTACAAAAAAGAATGCACCCTCTAATATATCAAGATAAATCTTCTAGCATTTTGGGCCAATACACATACCTTTGTAAGTTAGAAATTGTCTTCCCAACACCAAAATTCCATGCAACCTTGGAGGTGTGATCCTCTCCGATAAGTCACAATTTATCACATATATGAAAAAGGCGCTTGTCTAGATTATAGAATAACTCATCTTGGAGATGATAGTTATCCTTACTGTCACTTTATTTTACATGAATTTGTCATTTTAGCTGCTAAAAAACCCCTATAAAATCCCAATCTTCTATGCATTCCTCTTTGTATGAATGATGGGTAAAAGGATCGATGTGCATAACAATTAACATATATGTAATTATGGATGTGGGTGGCTATGAAATACTATCTTCCAACTTGTTAGTGCTTCCATCCTTATACTTGATGACTAGCTGAATTTGTTGCAAAAATGCCATCCACTTGTAATGTTTGGTTTGTTGAAGCTTATTGTGTTGAAAAACTGATGCATGTAGGTAAATTTAAAAAAAATAGAACATACAACCAACATACCAATACATCTGCATATACAAGGATCGTTGAAAGTGATAAAATCACAAAGAGAACACAAGTATACCCTGGGAAACCCTTTTGGGGTAGAAAACCCAACCAAAACTTCTCTTTAGATTATTCAAAAAAGTACAATACCAGTACATGACTTTAGAGTAACTAGATAGGACACAAATTGATCAAACAATACCTCTGTTTCAGCACTTAAAAACTTCACAAATAGATGAACTAACACTTACAGTAACATATTAAAATAATTGCCAAAATATAACTGACTTTCCTTCTTGTTGTAGAAGACGTATGGCAACTTTAAAAAAGTATTTTTAGCAGTCTTATATTAGCAAGGAACAATAGAAGACTTAAATAAGAATACAATGCTTGTATCTGCAGTATACTTCAACAACTAGCTGTCATATACCAACGAAAGAATAGAACAACTAGAAACCATATATCGGTAGAAGATTCTAGTAGATATCAGTCATATACAAACAAAACACTTCAACAAATAGATGCTCTACCTCAGAAAAAGACTCCAACAAAGAAAATGTATCCAAATGTTAAGTGAATGTCACTTTTTATAGGTTGGTTTGGCTGCCTTAAGAATCCCACTATGAATGTATGACATGTGTATAATAGTTTTCATACATTCCCTCCTTTGGATTCCAAGGTTCACCTCCTAATGTTCCCAAGAGCCACCTCCTAAAGCTCCCAAGAGCCACCTCCTAAGCCTCTTCTAGAGGCTTCCCTAAACAATTATCTTAGGATTGTATGACAATTTTATAACAATTTCCATACCACCACCCTAAGAATCCCCCTCTGAGTTGGCCACTCCAACCTCCCTAAGAATCCCTCTTAAGAAACCTCCCTATGTTGGCCACTACAAACTCCCTAAGAAACCCTCTTAGAGGTGCTATGAGGTTGACACATGGCATATGGTTGTCTTGGCATAAGAATGCCACTTCTCATGTGTTTGAACCTTGACATAAAGTTAACACCATATCAAAACTTTATTTACATGGTTAGTTACAATAGGGAAGATAACTTCTAAAGTTATATAATTCATCACTCCCTCTTAGCGAGGAAAGTATTTTCCTAGTACCAACTTTTACATCTATTTTTATTTACTTGGATATTGACTTGTTGATCCATGTATAATTTGTTCATCAATAGAAGTTTTGTATCCATAGCTAGCATTGGGATTAGTAGCATCTCTGGTGAGAACATTGATATCCTTACAATAGTTTTATTCACTCAGTTCACCAAGAATTGTTTGTGCAGTTCACCAAGAAATGTCCTACTAGACATATTATATAGGAAGGTATATTGTTCACCAAGAACTGCTAATTCACTAAGAACTGTCTTACTCAGTGCTAGTCCTTTTTCATATTGGATGAGTATTCTTAGAGCCAGTCCTTCTTCATATTGGATAAGAATAAAATATAATATCCCACATCCTACCTGTAAATGACTTGCCCTACTATTGTTACAAGAATCACACATGAATCTCCTTACTCCCTCTTACGAGGAACCAATCAAAGTTTGTATCTAAAGTACTCAAACTTCACATTTCACAGAGGTTTGGTTAGCGCATTTGCAACCTGCTCATTGGTAGCCACATAATGAAGCTTCACTGCTCCCTTTTCTACCACATCACAGATAAAATGATACCCGATTTCAATATGCTTTGATTTGTCATGAAAGAAGGGGTTCACTAACAAATTTATGCAACTCTGATTGTCACAACATATACTAGTATCATCTAACTCAATATCAAAGAATCATGAAAGTAATTTATGTAGCCATACAACTTCAGTACATGTTGAACATGCTATCATATATTCTACCTCAGTTGTATTGAGCGCAACACTAGTTTTATTCATGCCAAACCATCAGATCATACCTGATCCCAAACTAAAATAACTTTCTGAGGTACTATTATGATTCTTGAAAATACCAACCCAATCTGACTCAGAGTATCCCTATAGTCAGAACTCAAAATATGCATCATAGTTGATACCATACTCAATGGTACCTTTCAAGTATCTCATCACATGTTTTGTTGCGATCAAATGAACATGTCTAGGTTCAACCATATATCAACTTAAAGTGTTCACAACAAAACATATGTTTGTCTTTGTGTTCGTTAAATACACCAATGAACCAATCATTTTCCTATATAAATTGGCATCCACTATCTTTGATGAATTATCACATAACAACTTTGGATTCATCATCATAGGTGTAGTCATGGATTTACAATCCATCATTCCAAATCTCTTTAGAATTTCAACAAAATATTTTCCTTGACTAAGACAAATCTCACCTGGATTCTACCACACTTCCAAACCTACGAAATAATTCTTCTAACCCAAATCTTTCATTTTGAATTCTGAATGAATCTTCTTCTTATAATCAGTGATGAAATTTTCACTGATTGTAATCGAGAATTTATAAAATATTAATGGTATAATTCTTCGGGGTGGTTGGGAAGTCTTCTTCCAGTTGGATTGACCAGTGATCAAAACCCTCCCAGGGAAGGATGTTTCAATCTAAGGTTAACCCTTGCATAATGATGGATTCTGACACCGAGAATCTATATAGTCTTGTTGCAACCTGATGTTGATTTATCCGTTTATTGTTCCAAGTAAAATCTCTGTTATTGGTTATGATGTCCACCATATCCACTGTGTATATGAACATTGATAATTCTTCTGCATCTCTATTGAATTTCTTGGTGCCCTTTTTTTTCTCCGCAAGTGATGTGATGATGTTGAAGTCCCTTGCGAGGATCCACTAGAGGTTGTTCGAGCAAGATTTTAGGTCTTCTAGGTCTAGAAGCATTCTTCTCTTTTCCTCTAACATCTGGGGTCCATACACATTAGTGCATAGAATCATCGTTATATTCCCAATGATTTTCATGTTAACTGAATGTGTGTGCCTGGTAGCCTCAACTTCTATTAGGTTCATCACTTGTGAGTTCCACAAGGTGAGGGTACCTCCTACCATCTGTTGTCCTTCAACAACTAACATCTTGTACTTTCTCCATTGTTTTTTGCTTATTGTTTCCATTCTATCTACAGTGCATTTTGTCTCTTGGATGAAACAAAGGTCTAGTTTTTCCTTCCTAAGTCTATTTCTAAGAACTCTCTGCTTTCATGGGTTGTTTAGGCCTCTTATATTCCATGTTATAATCTTCATTTAAACATGTGGGGGGGTGTTGGGAAATAGCTTTTTGATCTTACCTGAGTTTATCAATAGAACTCCTAGTTCTTGTAGGGCTATGTTGTTTGATTTCCTGCCTTTTTTCCTTCTCATCTTCTTGGGTGAGAGTTGCGGTTGTCCTTCACCTGCTTTGATGCCTAGGTGTCCTATCTCCCCGTGTGTGCGCTTGAGCCCTTTGGATTTGGATTCCTCCCTTAGGACGAGCATGTATTAGATGCGGTCTAGTTGCTCTGTTGGTACATTGTTTACACCATTCCCTTTCCATTTCTCTAGTATGATCGAGATATTGATCCCTTCCCTTTCCACAATGTCTCTGAGATCAGGATCTTCTATTCCTACATCTCTTGGAGTCATTTCCGTGTCTCTTTCTACCTCTTGCATGGGGGTGGGGGTATCTCTAGTTTCTTCGTCCATAAGAGTTGCGCTACCCCCCCATCCCATTTCCTTTCTTGGTCCATTTCTATCCTCATTTATTATGTGTTCCCTGGCTTCTTTAGTTTTTGTATTTTTCTTTCCTCCTTCCTCTCCTTTGTTTATTGTGTCCCGTCCTTTTGTTTTATTCCTGGCCTTCAGATTTTTTCTTGTTGGGATTTTACTTTGTTTCTTGTTACCTCTATTTCTGTGGTTTGGTTTAATAAACCCATCCTCATCCCGTTGTAGTTTGGTGTTTTCCACTTCTTGTTTTTTAATGATCGGACATTCTTTGATTAGGTGTCCATGTTCATGACATATTCTACATCTGATGGGATCCTCTCATATTCAATGTTTTGTATCCATTCCTCGTCCCTAAATTCAAGGCTTATGGCTTCTGGGAGTGCCCCGAACACATCCATCTCTATGCAGATTCTTGCATAGGATGTGTATCATGCTTTTAGGGTTTCTTTTGATGTCTTCACGTATCTTCCCAATTTGTTCCCTATTTCTTCAAAGGTGGAAGGTAGCCATTAATCTAACGACAAGGAGTAAATTCTCAGCCATACATGTACATTTTTGAAAGTTTCTTTCTCTGGGGAGAAATTTTCCTTCCACGGGTGCATGTACAATCCTGCTGACACATGGAAGTATGCCCCCTCATCAAAGATCTTATGCCTATCTTCTAGGTTCATGAAAAATGTTGTAAAGAAGCCTTTCAAGCCCAGTTGTATATCCACTTATCTGCTTGGCTGCCATTGATATTTAAACCAATTGCGCAACGTTCTTTCTGTGGGACGAAAACCCATAAACTTGCAAATTAATGCATGCATCTTCATATGGTCCCTGAAGAGTTTTGTTTGCGGATCGTCCAATATTACCTTAGGTATCATTGTTGTCTTTGGTTTACATGGGTTGCACCCTTCTGCCCCATTGGGGCTCACCGTTTATTGTGCAACATTTTGAGTTTCTTTGGCTTCTTCCCCCATGCTATCACTTTTCCTCTGGTTGCTTTCCTGACTCTTTTTCAATTCTGATCCCGAGGTGCTTTTCATTGGTGCCTTGAAAACTATGCCTCATGGGACTTTCACTCTGTCTACTACTATCTTCTTGTATGAGGGGATTCCATTACCGCCCCCCTTGGTACTCATAATGTCCTCTTATGTGGCTAGGGCTGCCAAACCCTAGCTTGTAGTTGCTTCACTTTTACATTCTCGTAAAAATTGCTATATAGATCTACCAACTATCACTCGAAACCCCTAAAACAAATCAATCACCTATCACAACCCCTCATGGGAATCACACTTAACTTTATAATCATATCATTACTATTAATATCATTAATATTATAAATATTATTCATATGTACTATTATCATGAATATTAATGACTATAATATAATTTATAAATTACTATATTAATGACAACATTTGATATTAATAATTATTATTATATAAAGTCATATCATTAATATTATAAATATTTGTCATTTTATATTATTATGAATATTAATTATAATTAATATTAATAATATGTAACTATATTACTATTATAATAATCATTAATCATAATATAATATAATATAATCATATTAATATATGAGACTATATTAATATTCATTAATATTAATATATTAATAGTCATTAATCTCACTAATATTATGAATATTAGTTATTAATTGTCATATCATTAATATTAATGTTGTTAAATGTTGTTACTAACAATATACAAGGGTATTAGTTACCAACATAACCACATTTAAGTAAAAGAACATATCCTTATCATCACACTATGATGAAAATAGCCTTGTCATTGCAATATGATGAACATAGCCTTGTCGTTGCAATGTGACACAAATATATTTTTGTCACAATGTGACAAATATCTTTCGATGAACATAGACTCGCCATCCCAATAAGACAAACATACCCTTATCATAGCACTATGACAAACATAACCTTGTCCTTGAAATGTGATGAACATAGTCTCATTGTCATAATGTGACACAAATATCATTTCATCACAATGTGATGCACATATCATGTGATGAACATAGCCTCATCATTGCAATGTCATGAACATAGCCTTGTTGTCGCAATGTGATGCAAATATCCTTTCATCGCAATGTGACACAAATATCATCTTGTCACAATGTGATGAACATTGCCTTCTTATCACAATGTGATGAACATTGCCTTGCCATCGCAATGTGACGAAGATAGCCTTGTCATTGCAATGTGATAAACATAGCCCCGTCATCTCAATGTGACGGAATTATCCTTGCATCACAATGTAAGAAAAATAACCTATGATGCACATAACCCCATCATCATGATGTGACAAACATACCCTTATCATCGCACTTTCGTGAGCAACCAAAGAGGGTATACACTCTATGCTCCATATGTGGTGTACTTAAATGTTTAAATGTGAGAAACATTTCCAAATATCATTAATGTGAGAAACATTTCTAAATGTCATAATGTGAAAAACATTTATAAATGTCATAAACAACATTAAAGTATTAAAGTATAATTATTTAAGACTTAAAATATAATACATTATTTAAGTATTAAATGCATTATAGTATTAAATTCATTGCTATGCATTATTTAAAGTATTAAAGTTTAATTATTTAAAAATTAAGGTATAATACATTATTTAAGTATTAAATGCATTAAAGTCATTTCAATGCATTTATAAGAAAGCATGCATTATAGTATTAAATTCATTTCTATGCATTATTTAAAGTATTAAAGTTTAATTATTTAAAAATTAAGGTATAATACATTATTTAAGTATTAAATGCATTAAAGTCATTTCAATGCATTATTTAATGTATTTATAAGAAACCATCCTTGTTTTCAATCATTCTCGTTGTTTTCAATTAATATATTAGTATTTTAATAATTTGTAATTAATGTATTATTACTTTAATAAATATATTAATGTATTACTACTTTAATAATATATTTATTATCTTATTATTAATTTAATAATGTATTAAAATATTAATTAATTAATATATTATGTTATTATATATTATTTTCTTACTATTCATATATTAAAAAAGTTTATAGACTAATTTGTAATAATGTATGAAATAGTTTAATGCATTGAATATTATTAATTAATAATACATTTAATGTATTAATCAATAATTTATTCATGTATCAATTAATTAATACATTACTAATATATTATTTTATTAGTAATGTATTGATACATTATATTAATAATGGATTAATAATTTAATAGTAGATTGCTTAATAAATATGAAAGTCAAATGAAATACTACTTTATTAATGTATTAGTGCCTTAATATATTATTGCATAATTATTTAAGTATTTTAATGTATTAATGTCTTAACATATTATTATATAATTATTTAAGTATTGAAGTTTAAAATATTATTTAAATATTAATGTACTAATACTATTAATTCATACTATTAATACATTATTTATTAATACTACTTTATTAATATATTAGTGATTTAATACATTATAGTATAATTATTTAAATATTAAAATACACGATATTATTTAAATATTAATGCATTAATAATATTAATTAATAATGTATTTAATATATTAATTAATAATTTATTGATGTATTAATTAATTAATATATTACATTACTAATGTATTATTTTATTAATAATGTATTAATAATATAATAGTGTATTACTTAATATATGAAAGGTTTGTCTAATACTACTTTATTATTGTAGTATTAATATATTAGTACCTTAATACATTATAGTATAATTATTTAATTATTAAAGTATAATATATTATTTAAGTATTGATGCATTAAATTATTAATATTTTAATACATTATTATATTAATGTATTACTATATTAATATATATTAAATATTAAAGTATAATATATTATTTAAGTATTAATGCATTAAATTATTAATATTTTAATATATTACTATATTAATGTATTACTATATTACTATATATTAATAATGTATATTAATGTATTACTATATTAATATATTAATAATGTATTAATAATTTAATAGTGTATTACTTAATATGTGAAAGGTTTGTCTAATACTACTTTATTATTGTAGTATTAATATATTAGTACCTTAATACATTATAGTATAATTATTTAAGTATTAAAGTATAATATATTATTTAAGTATTAATGCATTAAATTATTAATATTTTAATACATTACTATATTAATGTATTACTATATTAATATATATTAAATATAATATTGTATTATTAGTGTAATAATATATTATTTTATTAGTGTATTATTACATTAGCAATGTATTAATTCTTATTGTATAAATATGTTAATTAATTAATACATTAGATTATTGATATATCAATTAATTAATAAGTTACTATAATTTATACATTACAATAATGTAATAACCTACTACTAGATACATTAACATCAATGCATTTTTATATTTTATTTATATTTTAGTAATATATTTAATATTTTTATTGATGTATTTAATTTATAATTAATGTATTAATACTTTATCAATATACTAATATATTAATTAATTAATACATTACATTATTAATATATCAATCAATTAATAAGTTACATTGTACATTAATGTAAAATAATACTTTAATCTATACATTCTTATTATATATTAGATTAATGTAATACATTAAGTTAATATAGTAATAGACAATTATGTTATATAGATTCATGAATTAATATAATACAAATACATTATGTATTATATTAATAAATTATTATTATATATTATATTAACTTAATAATTAATTAATTGATTAATTATGTATTAGTATGTTAATGGTAGTTTCTGAAAGCATCCACTAGCATTAACTACTTTATAAAAATGGTCGATATAGATTCATGAACATCATTTTACACCTATCCAAATTATAACTAAGATCCACCTATATCAATCACTTTTATAAAATGATTGTTACTAGTATAATATAATTATATTTATATATAAATATATAATAATCATTAAAATAATTAATTAATATAAATAAATATATAAATTATAATAATATATATTATAATAAAAACTCTAAATAAAATAATAAATAAAWAAATAATAAATGAAAATCCAAAATAATGCAAATGCAGCAACATAACAAATATTGCAAAGTTCAATCCAAACGTTACATTCATACATTAATTGATATTTTAAAACACATAAGTTACTGCAGCACAAGAATTAAATAATTAAAGCTAAGTAAATTAGGCCATCTTCAAGGTTTGAAAAGCTTGAGCAACGGCTGGAGTCCAAGTGAAAGGGTTCTTTTTGAGGAGAGCGGTGAGAGGTGCTACAATATTTTCGTAGTTCTTAACAAACTTGCGATAATACCCTGTTAAGCCCATAAATCCACGCAATCTTTTGTGAGTCTTTGCGTGTGGCCAGTCTTGCATAGCTTCAATCTTTTTCGGATCCACCCTGACGCCATCCTTGCCAACCAGATGACCCAAGTATTCTACTTCTGACGTGCCAAAAGCACATTTAGACTGTTTCAGGAAAATTTGGTGCTGAGAGAGGAGATGGAGAACTTGATCCACATGAGTAAGACTGTCTGTCTAGGTTTTTCTATAGATGAGGATATCATCAAATAAAACTAGGACAAAATGATGGAGAAAGGGACAAAAGAGATGATTCATGAAGCTTTGGGAGGTGGAGGGGGCATTACACAAGCCAAAGGGCATGACCAAAAACTCATAGTGGCCCTCATGAGTGTGAAAGGTTGTCTTGGGAATGTCTGCCTCTTTCATACATATCTGGTGATAGCTTGAGTGAAGATCGAGTTTAGTAAAGAATTGGGCACCACTCAATTCATCCAAGAGGTCATCAATGACAGGAATGGGAAATTTGTCTTTTAATGGTCAGTTTTTTGAGGTCACGAAAGTCAGGACACATTCTACAAGAACCTTCGTTCTTCAAGACCATGACTATAAGAGAAGAGTAAGGGCTCGTACTAGGGTAGATAACACCTACATTAACGAGTTCCTGGACCATTTTCTCAATTCCATTTTTTTGTGAAAAGCGATGGCGATATGGACGGATATTGGGAGAAAGGATTCTAGGTACAAGGGGAATGGAATGATCATGAACACCGCGGGAAGGAGGGAGTCCTTGGGGAGTGGAAAATACCATTTGATGTTTAGAAAGGAGAGCTTGGAGGTCATGCAACACCGGGGGTGTCTCTGTTGCTTGTATGGCACGGAGTTGGGCAATGACACCAGAATGACCTTTTTTGAGCATCTTTTCCATGCGATGGGAACTAATGACCTCAGTTGAACCAGCAATGATGCCTTGGAATTTATATTGGTGGCCTTCCTGGTCAAATTGCATGGTTAATGCCTTAAAATCCATGAGAATGGGACCCAAAGTTCTTATCCAGTCTGCACCCAACATAATGTCACAACCACCCATGTTGATAGCAAACATATGGGATTTTAGGTGGTAGTCACCGATTTGGACATGCACATTTTCACAGCGTCGTCCACATTTCATGGAACCACCATTGACAATCATGATTTGGAAATTGTTGACAGCATGGATGTAGCAATGAGTTTCTTGGGGAATGCGGAGATGAATTAAATTATGGGTGCTTCCACTATCAACCAGAATGATGACCTTTCGATGCTTGATGTAACCGATTAACTTGAGGGTTTGGGGAGCGGAAAAGCTAGTGAGAGCATTGAGGGAAATGACGGGTTCTACTTCGGGAGGGTCTGAGGGAGAGGTTATGTCAGTGATTTCAGGTGACTCAGACACAAGGGGAGTTTCAACATCCTCTTCTGAAATATCCTTAGAGATGGCCATAAAAAGCTTTGTTCCTTACACTTGTGGCCCGAGAAATATTTGTCATCACAATTATAACAAAGGCCTTTGAGTTGGCGTTCATCCATTTCAGCCCTGGTCAATTTTTGGATCTTTAATGGGGTGGAGGGAGTAGTGGGAGTGACGAGTTTAGGGCGAGGGATAAAGGAGGGTTTTCAGTTTTGAGATGATGCAACCTATTGTGCTTCTTTAGCTCTTTTAGTAGCCTCCACCCAACTCAAGGGTCAAGCCATGAGGACATCAACCCGAATCTCCTCCTTGAGGCCAAAAAAACTCTCGAAAGGAAGCATCAGTCATGCCCTTTGTTCAAAAAGCTAGATGCTCAAAGGCAGCTATGAAGTCTTCTACTGTTCCGAATTGTTTCAACTTTTTCAAGCAACCCAAATGGTTGGTGTCCATGTCAAAGAATTCATAAAGCTCAGTCACAAATTGTGTCCAAGCAATATACCCTTGACAGGAAGTTTTTCTCCATTGCCACCACTGCCAACGTTCTTGATTTAGATGGAGAAAACCATACTGGATTTTGGCCAAGTCATCTGTGATGCCGTATAAAGAGAAATAATGTTCCATTTGGGTTACCCAACCAGTGGGGTCCGAGCCATTAAATTTGGTCACATCCACCCACGGAAGGCGTAGGTCACGTTGAAAGTAATGGGGTTGAAAGGTATGGGAATGGGAGGAATGTTCACCTTCGCTCTTTGGAGGTGCTTCAAAGAAAGTAGGGATCTTCAGTTTGGTGCAGAGTGATGCAAAGATAGATTCAAGATGGGTGGTCATTTCTTGTTTGAATTTCTCCATTGAGGACTACATGGTTGTATTTATGGTTGTATTGATGGATGAATCGATGGAGGCAACAATAGCACTAAGTTGTTTCACTTCTTTTTGGGTCTCGAGGAAACCAGATTGCAAGTTGTTGAAGCGAGTTTCTAGATCTTGGCTACGGGTATGCGCCATGAGGATGGGTGAACTGAAAAGGGCGGGCGGGGTCAAATTTTTTTCCAAAAAATGATATGGATGAATGTGATAAGGGAGAAGAGATGAATCCAATGGAATAGGTCTCAAATAATGGTGAAAAAAATTATGGACTTTTTTATTTTTTTATTTTACGCTTGTGGAGTTATACTCCAGTCTGAAGAATACTACAGTGATGAAATCCCCAAATGCTTAACCATAAAGAACTGTGTATTTACTTGGCAACCTGAACACAGCTACGTGGCAATAGATCTGGTCTGTTTTAATTTGTTTATGTTTCTGTCCCCCAAGGGTTAGGTATTCAAGGGTTCTACAGACAAGGGTTTTCCCTGTGCTATAGCTCTCTGATATATGTGTGGGGTCCAACAGTAGTACTCGGCCCAATATATCAGGGAACTAACTAAGGAGGATAGACCGTACCCTTAGTCATACTACCCGACTACCCAGGTACTAGAGAGTATCTTCCCGAGTGCTTTTCTTGGTGACATTATAGTAGTCCCGCAGATGATAGGTTTATCTAAAGAGGGCTTTAGGAAATCTAGGTTGATCCATACACAGGTGTTGTCTGATGCGCTACCACTCGAAGGGGTACCAACAGGGGTTACAAGGGTGGCCAACAAATGTGCACTTAAGAACCACTTTTATTTCCTGCATGTATGAATCCCTCAACCGCGGGTTTATGCATGTAACGACAGATCTTTGTGGCTTAAATACACCGGAATATGTCTCTACCCTGAAAAAAATTCCCACAATTTTTTCCAAGGAAAGTGCTTTGATACCACTTGCAAGATACCAGATATAATAAATATGCAGAACAAAAATAAAATGCTAGAAATGGAAGAATAACAGTAATATAACCAGCATAATCTCCACAATAACACATAAATGATATAAGAACAACAACATAAATAAAAATGTTCATGGGCCTCTTCGAGGGGGCAACCTCCAATCGAGCAGCACTCTGTTACAATAATCTCCAAGCTAGGGTTTTCATACCCTCAACCCTTATTTATAGTAAATATGTCTATCAAGAGAAGCATCTAGAGGAAGATCCTTCTAGAAGCGGAAGCTTCTATTAGGTCTTCTTACAACCACCTTATTATATTTTATTGAAAGGCCTTATTAATATTGACCTTTATTACATCTGAATATATTGATCTACATATGTGCGGGTTAGGACCCTAACAGACTCCTCAACCCTCGCTCTTTAAATTTTTACTACTTCGGTGCCCCAGAGCTTCGGGCTTTAGAGAACTTCTCAGCATAACACAACAAATCTCTTGAACATCAAACATCTGAACAGGTTCTCCCCAGAGCTTAGATACTCATGCGCTACGGGACTTCGGAACTTTAGGATTCAAAGGTTTCTCCCATAACACTCTCAAAATATCCCAAATGTTGAGTCTCTGAACTCCCGAAGAGGCGCTCTCCGGTGCTTCGGGACTTCTGGCTTTGGAAGACTTTTCAATGTAACCCTACAAATCTCTTGAATGTTAAACTTTTGAATACTCCCTAATCTACGGACACATGTTCCCCAATCATGAATGATATGGATTGGCTCTGGACTTTTGGACATCGGGGAAATATCCTCCAAGTGACACAAGGACTAAAAAATTAGGAAGTGACTAACCGCCAAATCGTGAAATCTAGGGCCATGATTTGTTCCATGACTAATACAATGGTTAGTTACTCCTCCCCATGATCTATGACGTAGATTCACTCCGGGACTTCGTAGCTTCGGGGATTTTTTTTCCTTTCAACAAGGACTTAAAAATTGTCAAAGTAGCGAAGTCCAAAGGACTTGAGGGGTTAATTGCCGTGCTCCTTTTTCAGATCTGACGACCATGAAATATTCGGCCCCCTCCCGAACATATCTTGTCCATTCTCCTTCTCACAAAGGGAGATTTCTCATCTCTGAGTTTGAAACTTAAAGAAGTCTCATGTGCACTCTTTGCGCTTCAAATTCTACCCATACCAGGTCGGAATTTAATTGAACAGATGCTAAATTACGTACATTTCACCACTTTTGAAAATTTCCTCCAAATGTTCCAAGAATTTCATAACAAAAATTGGGGATTTTTTCCAATTCCATGCAAGTGACTCAATTCAACTTGCCCAACCCATCCAAGCTCGGTTTTGGAAACTGGGGCGTGTAACATACACATCCTTATACCTATTGGGTTATGCCACACATAAAATCTTGTGGAACTATATATATATATGTATGTATGTATGTATGTATGTATACATACACACACACACACACATATATATGTATATGTATATGTATAATTTTAAGCAGAAAAATATATTCTTCATATACACATATACATGCAGAAATAACAGTATACAAATACATGCAACATACACAAGAAATACCCATAAACATAAACACATGTATAAATATGCAGCATGCAAATTAACACACAATTGATACTTATCTTTTGTATAAGACCACCAGCTGCATGCAAACATTCCACGATCCTCCCAGCCATAGACCACACTACTCAGAACTCTCAATGGTGGGTCACCCTCAAGCTGGGACTAAAATTCACTCCGGTAAAGGGATTTCTAACCAAGATGAAGCTACACAATCAAGATGAAGGATTTCATCCCAGGACCATACTCAAACTAGCATCCTACAACCTCTCATTCCCCACATGTTTGTCCCACCCCAGGAAGTGTTCCCTTCTCTGCCCAACAATCCTTTGACTGCCCCACTTCCCTTCTAGGGCTTCAACAATAGGTATAACATGAAGTCTCAAAGAACTATAGTTTCAGTGGGGCTCCCTCAAGAAATCACTTTTCCAACAATTCTCTCACCTGGAGAGAGTTTCTCATGGTCTTGACAACCCGCCTCTTCAATCCCATGGGCTTGACAACCTGCTTCTTCAGTCCAGATCTTAATTCAACCAGGAATAGGTATAGGGACTAGAAGAAACAACATTTAGGGGAAATTGTAGGTGATGGAAACTCCAAGAACCCTTGGGTTTGGTATAGGCGCTTCTTATAACAAAAAGGTACAAGTGTGCTTCTCCTCCCAAGATAGTTACGGGATACTACTGATAACAAGAAATGTATGGGTATATCTTAAGGAGTGCATGACAGATGGAGAGGTATGAATTATCTAGAGCATGGAATGATTGGAGTCAATGGATGAATGAGAATAATGGGAAAATGGAATAATTTCCTCCACATATATCTGCATGCACCTTTGATGACACGTGGCTCTCCAGGAGCTCGTTTCTCTCCACTTGTAATTCATTCCACTTCACAAAGGAACTTAGGATAACATGATATTTAACCATACCTTAGTCTCTAGGAATAATATTATAATATTCCTTTGGAGATAATCCCTCTAGATTATTCCCTTTCCTAGGCTCTTAGCCCCCCCTTTCCCCTCCTAGTGGAGTTTAGTCCCCCATAATCTTTTATCATGGTCGGTCTACATGCATCAATTCACTTTATTAATGATATGATTATTTACATATACAAAAATAGGCTGGCTATCCTTTACCATCTAGGATCTCCGGCCTAATAATCACATGTAACACACCCACTACGAAAATGAAAATCTTTCGGCCTTTTTCATCTTTTCTTCGATGAATAGAATTTCTCGGAGTCCCTACAAGACTTGATACAGATCCTTCCATCCCTTATCGTCACTCATCTGATCGGAGGTTATGGCCACATGCCTTATCAGAGGGTATTCATCGACTTTCACGATACGGGAAATCGCGATACAGGTATTCCCTTATTCATTTCGGGGTTTCATCCATCGAAATTTTGCGGCTATCAAATACGAGGAAAACTGACCTTTGGGAGTCCCAGGCACTGAAAAGACAAAACACCAAAACCATGTGTGCGAATCCATTTCATGATTTCGCATATCAAGATTTCACGATATGCGAGGACAAGACACTTGCCTCTAGATGTCCTGAGTGCTGAAACACCGAAACATTAAATTCTAGTCGCTCTATACTCATTTTCGGGGTTTCATACTTTGAGGTTTTGCAAGTCAGGATTTCGTGATATGCGAGGACAATACACTTACACTTAGGTTTCCCAAGAGCCGAAACTCTGAAACCTTAACATACGTATAGTTGTATATATGTGTCGCTCAGTCCATTCCGGGAATTCGCAGACCAAGTTTTCGGGACTGGTGAGCATAAGAAAACTTACCGTCAGGTATCCCAGGTGCCGAAACACTGAAACACTAAGGCTTACCCACACTAGAAATTTTCTGGATCTCATACTTTGGGATTTCATGATGTGTAATGACAAGAAGTCTCACTCCTAGGTTTTCCCGGGAGCCGGAGCACCGAAAACTCATAGCTACTATGTCCTATTATCATTTTGGGATTTCGTGAATCGGAGTTTCGTGATGTGCGCAGATAGGAGATCTCGTGCCTAGACCTTCTGGGAGTCGAAACTCCGAAATATCGACTCCCAAACCTACGCATCTATTTCAAGGTTTCTCCCATCGAAATTTCATGGGCCAAAGATTTGGGACTTGCGATTACAAAGGGACTCGCACTTAGGTATCCCGGGTACCAAAATGTCGAACTATCCTATCTCATCCACTCCTTAAACTATTTCAGGGTTTCGGTTATTGGGGTTTCGCGATTCACAATGATGAGGGTTCTTCCCCTTTGTCTTCTCGGGTACTGAAACACCAAAATTCTTATCGGAAACCACGTGTCCCTATAAATGGATGGTCCAGATACTCCCACGAACCCTGGGGATCTACGATCCCGATTTCTTCGCTACTTACAAAGATAAAAGGAAATGGGTTGAGGCATGAACGCCCTCGTTTCTTCCTCCAATCTAATGGTCGTGACTGACCTCAGATCTTCCGACAGGATCTTGTTCGTCAATCGATACTTATCCACACGCTGCCATTTCAGGATTTTGGAATTTCGAGGGTTTGGGACTTGCAAGCATGAGAGGACTCGCACTTGGATACCCCACGTGCCGAAATGCTGAAATATAAGGATTTTAAGAGGACCATTCCTCCTCGTGTAGGATTACTGAGACTTGCGCCATCAAATCCTTTTTCAAGTTCTTGGTAAACTTTCCAAGAAGGGTGTCTCTATGGGAAGATCTATCCAGGGTATTACCTGATATGGATAAGGGTATATATTTCCCAAGAACAGACTTGAAGTCTGAATTAGATCGGTATACATATATATAGCTATTTATAAACATAATCCATACGTAGTCTTTCCATTATAAGCATGCAACCACCATTTCAGGTCAAAACATGACACATACAGTCTTATACTGAAACCATTCATAATTGCATAGAAAATGAGCATAAATGTCAGAATATACATTTCAAGATGCAAGATATAAAACACTTATCAGAAATAACACCAGGTGTGATTGCAATTGCTTAGAGGGGTGCCCGTTTCCACCCAACCGTAGGCTCAACGATTTCGAATGGATTTACCACTAGCCACCCTTGAGCTGAGACCACGATGCTACGAGACTGAGTCTTTGTTCTCCAGTGACCGAGAACAAAGGTTACTCTCCTTCTTCTCTGCTATCACTCACTCTGTATTTTCCAGAGTTCTTTTTCCTTCTCCTCCTTTCCTCGCGTCCCCCCTTGATTTCACACTCTTCCTCTTTTTCTCTTTCCTGCAAGGTTGCACGTGGCACGATCTTCCTCGCGATGGTCAGGTCTAAGGACTCTACAGATGGGCATTTCACCTCCATCCCTCATTACTCATGAGGAGCCATTTACCTACCAACCTGGTGAGTCATTTAATTTGGGACCAGCAAGCCGCTCTTGGTTCTCCGGGACAATGAAGTCCAAATACGGTATTGGTTTGGGTGGAAGTTAACGCCACCATTCTAGGTTCCTTCCACCACCTTTCTTCAACCATTGTGGTCTCTTTTTCAGCACATCCCCCTCTCAACAGCCTTGCAATATATATATTCATAATATTATTTACATTTATCGACCTTTCTCACAAGTTCCATTCACATCGCACATTCACATTTCTGAGTTTTCCACAATACTTGGCCAGTGTAGTTATTTTTATAGACTGGGGGAAATAGGGTGTTACATCACATAAGCCTTCTAGCTCACCAACCTATAAAACATATTCTCATTTACAACTGGCGCTCAATCTTGGGGGTGTTACATTCAAACTTTGGTACCATCATGGTATTTTATCCAATATTATCCTTAACTTATTCATTCTAGTAATTGTTTATCTATAAAGTTAGAATATTTTCTCTAAGATTCATCTTAAGAGGTATTAACGAGAATATGTGTGGTCTCTGACTTAGTGCATCTGTCACCATGTTCATCACTCCTTTAATATAAGTAATCTCAAATTCGTATTCACTAAGTAATATTTACCAACGCCTCTGTCGTGTGTTCAATTCACTCTTCATAAATATATGTTGCAATCCACAATGATCTGTATTTAATTCAAATTTTCATCCAATCAGATAATGTCTCCAAACTCTCAATACATAAACAATAGCTAATAAATCCAAGTCATGTGTTTCATAGTTACCTTCATGGTTTCTCAATTTCCTTGAAATGTAAGTGATCACTTGACTGTCTTGCATCAAAACTCCCCCTAATCCTTCCTTGGATGCATCTGTGCATACGAAGAAGTCTTTGTCCATGTTGGGGAACTTTAGTATCAAAGTTGTTGTCAACAACTCTTTGAGCGTTTGAAATGCTTATGTGCATTTCTCAGTACATACAAACTTTTTTTTTTCTTCTGCAATTCCATGATTGGATTTTCTATCTTCGAAAAACCTTCGACGAACCATCATTAATATCCTACTAAACCCATAAAGATACATATTCTTGTAATTTTTTTGGTGTTGGACATTCCATAATGGCCTCTACTTTCGTTGGATCCACAACGATACCTTCACCATATATGATATTTCCCTAGTAATGAATGTTTGATTGGTAAAAATAACATTTCGATAACTTCCAGTACAATTTGTTTTATCAGCGACACTATAGGACCAATCTTAAGTGTTCGTCATTCTCTTATTTCGTCCGAGAAAAAATCATTATGTCATAAATAAATACTTGAACAAACTTGTCCAAGTATTCAAGGAACACCCCATTCAACAAACTCATGAATACCCCCGGGCATTTGTCAATCTGAATGGTAAAAATGTAAACTCATAGTGTCTGAATCTGATCTTAAATGCGGTCTTAGGGATATCTTCTTCTTTAATCCATAATTGATGATATCTCGATCTCAAATCAATTTTTGAAAACATCATCACTCCCTTCATATGGTCAAACAAATCATCTATTCTTGGAAACATATATTGGTTCTTGATCTTCTCTTTGTTCAATTGACGATAGTCAATACAAAGACTCCACGATCCATCCTTCTTTATCATGAAAATAATTGTCTCACCTCACGATGATACGCTTGGACATATAAGTCTCAATTCCAACAATTCCTTCAATTGCATTTTCAACTCCTACAATTCTGGTGTCGTGATCTGGTAGGGAGTTGCTGCAATAGGCTCAGTTCCATGTTTTAAGTATATTGTAAACTCCAACTCTCTTTTGGGAGGTAAACCTGGTAATTATTTTTGAAATACATCCGAAAAATCTTGTACTACAGGAAGGTTTTCTAATCCTTTTGCCTCTCCCTTTTCATTTAGCGCTAATATTGCATATAGCTTGCATCCTTTCCACATACTCTTTTGCAATTGTATGAAATAAAAAAAAATGCACTTAGGAATGGGAAATGGCTGCAACAACCTAGTTGGGTGTCTATGCTTAGCCTTGACCTTTTGACACTCCATACATTTAGCAATGTAGTCAACAATCTCCTTCTTCATGACTGGCCAATAATATTTCCTCTTGACTGCTACAACTGTTTTATAATATCTTGGGTCTCCAACATAAGTTACATCATGCATATCTTTCAAAATCATATCCCTCAATTCATGAGAATTGGGCGCATAAATTATGTTCCTATAGAAGAGAATTTCATCATCTCCCAACTTGTAATATTCAAGATTCTGCTACATTTTTCCTTGTTTTAATTTTTTTACCAACTACATGTATTGCAAATCTACTTTTTCAGCCTCATAAATTCTTCCTTTAAGATCAGTTTGACACATGGTAATGGATGTAGCATGCAGTTCATGAACATTCCTGCTGAGTGCATCAACCACTTTGTTCTCTTTCCCTTTGATGTGATTATTATCAAAGTTATACTCACATAGGAATTCCAACCATCTTCTATGCCTAGAATTTAAAGTTGGTTGATAAAACAAATATTTCAAACCATTATGGTCTATCCTCAGCTCATGCCTCTTTCCCACGAGGTAGTTCCTCCACTTCATCAAGGCCTGTACTATGGATGCCAACTCCAAATCATGAGTGGCATAGACCCTTTCATGCTCTTTCAATTTTATGGATTCCAACCATATCACAAACCCATTCTGATTGAGGACTCCACCAAGTCCTTCTTTGCATGCATCTGTGCAAACCATGAAATCTTCATTCAGATCAACAATCTCCAGAATTCGAGCATTGTTTAACAATTGCTTCAATTGTTGGAATCTCTTTTCACATTATGTTTTCCATTGAAACTTCACCCCCTTCCTTTGCAAATAAGTAATTGGGTGAGAAATTATCAAAAATCCTACAATAAATATTTTGTAGTATCTAGCTAGACCCATGAAGAATATCACTTCTGTCACATTCTTAGGTGTTGTCCACCCTTTAATGGCTTCAATATTTTTAGGGTCCATTGTTATCCCTTCTTCAGATATGATATGACCCAAATAGTGAATTCAATTATGATAAAATGAGCAGTTGCTCAATTTGGCATACAACTAGTGCTCTCTTAATACTTGTAACATTGTCCTCAATTGATGCTCATTCTCTTATTCTAGCTTGGAATATACAATGATTTCTTCCAAAAAGACAATGACAAAATTGTCTAAGTATTCTCAGAAAACACCATTAATTAACCACATAAAAATAGTTGGCACATTTGATAACCCAAATGGCACCATTGTGAACTCGTAATGACTGTACCTTGTCTTGAAGGTGTTCTTGTTGATGTCTTCATCTCTGATCCTTACTTGATGGTATCCTGACCTGAGATCAATCTTTGAGAATATCCTTGCATCCTTTAACCAATCAAAGAGATCATCGATCCTTGGCAAAGGATACTTGTTCTTTATAGTCACTTTATTCAATTGTATGAAGTCAATGCACAACCTCAACGTCCCATCTTTCTTATTCACAAATAAAACTAGGGCACCCCAAGGTGGCACACTTGGGCATATATACCCCTTCTTCAAAATCTCTTCAAGCTTCATTTTCAACTCCTTAAGCTCTGGTGTATTTATTTTGTAGGGAGTCTTTGATATTGGAGTTGCTCGAGGCATCAAATTTATAGAGAAATCAATATCTCTCTTTGGAGGTAGTCCTGGTATCTCCTTAAAAACATCTTCAAATTCTTGTAGGACCGTATGATCCTCAAGATTTGGCACCTTATCCTTAGGTATTTCCTCCATATGAGCTGCAAATATTTGGAATCCCTTCCTATAGTAGTTCTTCAACTGCATTGTTGAGATCTCTTAGATAGTAACTGCCCTCAGAATTCATTGGACTGTTGTTTGGTTCCCTTCCTTGTTTAGGAACGTAAATTCCTTGTTATGACAATCCAAGACAACATGGTGTTGGTCCAACCAATCCATACCAATTAGACAATCATATGAACCCAATGAAAGGATGTTAAAATATGCCTTGGTACTTATCCCATTCATGTCCATTGGACATGATTTAACTAGATCAACAATTTTTCTCTTGGCTCCTATAGCCAATTGCACTAGCCAAGATTTTCCATGCTTGCTTCATTGAAAATGTAATATTTCACTACCTTAGGATCTATATAGCTATGACTAGCTCCTGAATCTATTAAAATAGTAAAGGGATGGTTATTGATCATACCTTCTACTTCAATCATGTGTAATTGAAACTCAAATTTCTTGTTTTCCAGGGCTGCATAGATCCTTGGTAAACTTTTTCCCATGTCCTGCACTCTTTCTGCTTGTTGTACATTTTGGAAAGTTTTCACTTTCTCACTTCTGTGAGGAAAATATCTCTAATTATGGTCTCCTTTACAACCCCAACATTGAATGGGTGTCCTTCTTAGCCTTTTCCCACCTACCTCATTCATTATGTGCTATCTAAAATATGGTTTTCCTTGAGGACTAATTATGAAAAATGGTGGCTTGTTCCTCTTCTGGCTCTATACCCTCTTAAACTTCTTCTTGTCTTCTCAAGCTCTTTGGAAAGTAAGATTTTATTTATGTTGATCATATAAGAACTTGGCTCTCCTTATGGTTTCCTCCAAAGTCTTAGGATCATCATATTGAATCTTGTCACTGATAAATGATGGCATACCACTCAGATACCTATGAATATTAGCGGTCTCATCGTTGCTGAAGGAGACATACCTCAACAGTTCTAAAAATATCGTTTAATATGCATCAATGGTCATGCTTCCCAGTTTGCGTTCAAATAACTCTTTCATATTTTTGGTATAATACCTCTTGGTTAGGTATCTCTTCTCAAAAGGATTCTTTAATTCCCTCCACGTCACATTCTTCTCTCTAATGTGTTGCACTCGCACAAGCTAATCCCACCGCATGGATTTTTTTCCCTTCAACTGATAAATCATAATTCTTCCTTCTGCATGAGAAGAATAATTATGCAGCTAGAACTATTTTATCATTCCTAACAACCATGTCTCATCATATTCATCTTTATTGTGCTCTCTGTCAAAGGTAGGAGTCTCGATCTTGTTCATTTCTCCTTTAAATTCATCTACCCCAGACATCCTATGCTTCCTAACAGGGGATGGACTTGAGATTCTATGTGCTCTCCTATTATAATTCCTTTGGGAGTGGTGATGATGTTTTCTACCACTCCTTGATCTTCCTTTTCCCTCAGGGGTCTTGTGGCTTCCTGATTTTCCAGAGCAACTCTCCTTATCCAATTTCTTTTCAAAATTTTCCAGGATTTTCATTAACTTCATATTGAAGTATTCTTGCTATTCCTTGGCCTTCATAAGCCTCTCATTATCAAACTTGTGGTTATAGAAATATTTTTTCAATTTTCTGATGGTCTCAACCATATTTATTTTATCATCATTTTCTTCTCCATGTCCATTGGAGTTGGTTCCTTCCATACCCAAATGGACATCCATTCCTCTGATCTCATATTCCTGGATATAAGCCTCTTGTGAATCACCCATATCTCTACACTTTGTGATAACTCTACTCTATTCTGGAAGTTGTTGATTATGCAAAAATTGTGCAGCAAACAGACCTTTTTTAGGCTAACTGTTCTTAATAATTTCATGAAAATAAAAGCCATTCTGATTCATTAATATATCATACTTATTTTATGTTGATATCCTGAGAAATTGACTATTTGGATTCAATTTCTCGATGAAAATTTGTCTTCTACTGTTCAATACCTTTCCAATGCTTTCTTCCATGCTCAATTCTAAGTTTTGAGTAGAAAGTTATGGATACTTGAACAATTGTCTTTTCAATGATGTGATTCTTGCACATGGATTATTCCATCTCATAGTTGAATTGACTCTTTGATCAGTGTTGGGTAATATATTCATATTTACAGGCCTCCTTTATGTCGTTGGTTGTAGGTATGTGCAAATTAAAAACTCCATGGGCTCCTTCTCTAAGCCATTCTATGTTTTCAAAAACAACTTTCGGGCACTAGCCCTATTTATTTGGCCCCTGAACACATGTGACCACGAGCTGTGAACCGGTGCTATTAGATAGGCACTTATCCAGAGCCTTAATATATCCAGGGATCTGAAACATCAAGCTTAAAAATCTCTTGTTACCTCATGCCTTCCTTCTTCTAAATGTTGAACGGATGAATCCTTACACATTTCATCCTCAAAGCTTCGGGGATTCGTTGCTTTGAAACTTCGGGCTTCAAATATTCTACGCTCTAGAGAAATTCTCTGTTAAACTTGAAAATTATTTCAAACGATGAATTGATGAATCGTTCCACGTCACCCTTGGTGACGTCATTAAGTCATGTCAAGCTGGAACTTCGGCTTCAGTGGACTCTCCTTCAACGCATCATAAAACCCCTAGACCGTCAAACTGGTGAATCCACAGTAGTACACCTTTAGATTTTTTGGGTTCCACTACTTCATATGTTCATTACTTTGGGATTCATAGTTTTTTGTTGCAATACTCCTCCCATCCTATGAACGATTGAATGTCAAATCTCTCAACTTCAGAACCCTCTGGGGTCCACTTAGCTTTGTTGTCAACAATAAAGGTCATGACACATGGCCCCACTGTCAATAGACATGTGTGAGGTTGAAATAGGTACCAAGTACCTATGAAAATTACAAAACCCAATGAAACATGGCATTCTTAGAAAAATTCCACATCAACCTAGGTGACATCATCATGCCACATCATAACCGACACTTCGGGACTTCGACACTTCGAGGTTCGGGAGATTCTATTCCTCTAGACCTTATAAATTGCAAATGTCAAACCTACGAATGATACACGTCACTCTAACACTCAGGGACTTCAGAGATCTAGAATTTCAGAGGATTTCGCTGCTCAACACAATGTTCCTCCCGAATGTCGAATTGTCGAACAGTCACCTCCCAAAGCTTTGGGACTTCAGGGCTCCAGGACTTCGGAGGATCTCATTGTTGAACACCACTCAACCCCTGCACTATCAATATATGATCATTTCTTAATTCTTAGACACGTGTCCCTAGAAATGGATGGTCCAGATTGGTTTCGGACTTCGGAACTTCGGGGCTCCTAGACTTTTGAGCTTCGGGATTCGACAATTTTCTTTGTTGTAGTTTTAAAATGACCAAAGGCGTGAATTCCAAAGGAATTCGGTTCTTAACCTCCATGCACCTTCTACAGATCCAACGATTGTAAGGGATCTGTCTCTTCTTGAACCAATATAATGGCCAAAATTTAATTTTTGTGGTTCCAAACCCACGGTTACTGCAAACTATTTTCTCTATTGATTTTCTTAAACCGCTATACCTCCTCAGCTTCTAAACATGACCAAGGTGTTCGCTTTGTAGTCAAGGACACTTTGCAATTTTGAATTGTGTCCCTCCCGACAACAATTCCCTCTGATATTTTTCTTCCATAACCACTTATACAACCCAATTCAATCTCATTGTCGAAAATTAGCCTCTGATACGAATTTGTAACGTACCTGGGCCGCCCAGGCCAGGGACAGGTACCACGTAACTACTGAAATTTGAGCTCTGATACAAATTTGTAACACCCCTAGCCTTCCGTTGGGAAATGCCACTTGAAGTAAATGCAAAAAAAACTTCTTACCCTACTATGATAATCAAAACTGTCCATACCCAGGCATAGACATACTAAGATATGGAACACAGAGCTCTTTGTGAAACATCATACATATATACATAAACAAATAACATGCATTCTATATATATACACAATTAATTCGAAAATCACAACATTCTTCTAAAAATAGTTTACATGAACAATATTGTAAATATTTGTTAGAAAAAACAGGACCGCGGAGCAATAAAATAAAATGAATGAAGAAACAAAACACATAAGACACACAATACAAGAGAGACACATATTTACATGGTTCACCCAATGTGGGCTACGTCCACCAGAGAAATTGCCAGGTCCTTCCTTTATTATTATCTAGCAAATGAAGGGATACAACCTACAACAAAACCCATTGTAACTTCATCTTCTTTCTCTCACAGTCTCCTCTCTCAGAATACAATATTCACCATCATCCATAGCCACAATACATTTCCATGATAAAGAGGGTTTCCTTCTAGGGAAAAAAACCCTAACATAATCTCTACCGTTAGATCTGCGACCTTATAATGAACGGTCCAGATTTATAATGAAATTACAATATACTTTTACAAGGGAATTTTTTCTTCGGGGGCTTCACCCCCAAACCCCCACTGGGGGCCCGCTTGCCCCCAAACCCCCCATCCAGGGGGATATCCCCCCCGGACCCCGTAGAGGGGGTACCCCCCCTCTGCACTCCCCTGCGTGGAAGAGTGTACATACTTATGGGGTGTAAATACTTCATGGGGTATAAACACGGCTGAAAGCAAGGACCTCTGAATCAGGGAGATAATCAGGCTCCACAACCAACAATCTCCCACTTGGAGACTGATCTCAACAACTCCACCGCTACTGCATATGCTGGACTCTGAACCTTCTTGGATCTGGCAAATTTCTCATCTTCATCTTCATTCTTGAAGACCAAATGAAACTGAGAAATAACTCAGTTTCTCCTTGGTTACTCCCTTTGTTAACATGTCTGCAAGATTCTAGCTAGTGTGTGTCTTTTCCATCTTCAATTGTCCATCTTCCAAGGTGGATCGTATGAAGTGGTACCTGAAATATATATGCTTAGTCTTCGAATGGAAGGTTGAGTTCTTTGCAAGGTGAATGGCACTCTGACTGTCACGATACAACCTGTTGTTCTCCTTCTTCTTTCCCAATTCCTCCATAAACCTTTGTAACCAAATCATCTCTTTACTAGCCTCTGTAGAAGCAACATACTCTGCCTCTGTTGTTGAAAGTGCAACAACCTTTTGTAGTTTCGAAATCCAACTTACTGTTGTTCCACCTATAGTAAAAACATACCTCGTGGTGCTCCTTCTGCTGTATTTATCACCTGCCATATCTGATTCAACATATCCTTGTAGAAAAGTGTCTGAATCTCCAAAAAACAAAGCATGTGTAATAGTACCTCTCAAATACCCGAGAATCCACTTTACTGCCTCCCAATGTTCTTTACTCGGATTGTTCATATACCTGCTCACAACTCCCACTGCATGTGTAATATTTGGTCTTGTGCAAACCATTGCATACATCAAGCTGCCAACTGCTGATGAATATGGGACCTTGGACATGTATTCTATCTCCTCTTGTGTCTTGTGACACATTTCCTTAGTTAATTTGAAATGGCTGGCCAAAGTTGTACTAACTGGTTTTTCATTATGCATTCTAAACCTCTCCAACACCTTCTCTGTGTACTCACCCTGAGACAATGTCAGTTTGCGATTTTTTCTGTCTCTTGTTATTCTCATGCCAAGGATTTTATTTGCAGCACCCAAATCCTTCATTGCAAATGAATTGGCCAATTTATTCTTGAGCACATTTATATATTGCATATTAGTCCCTGCAACAAGCATGTCATCTACATACAATAGCAAGATAATAAAGCTTCCATTTTCTAGATTTTTAAAATAAACACAGTGATCAGAATGACAACTACTATAACCCTGTTCTGTCATAAACTTGTCAAACTTCAAATACCATTGTCTTGGAGCTTGCTTTAGGCCATACAAGCTCTTCTTCAACCTGCATACCAAATTCTCCTTCCCTTTGACCTCATACTGCTATGGCTGCTGCATATAAATCTCTTCCTCCAAATCCCCATGGAGAAAAGTTGTTTTTACATCTAACTGTTCAAGATGGAAATCTTCTACTGCCACAAGACTTAAAATAGTCCTAATTGGAGTCATTTTAACAACAAGAGAAAATATTTCATCAAAATATATACCTTTCTTTTGTGCAAACCCCTTTACAACAAGTCTAGCCTTGTACCTCTTTTCTCCTCCATCTTCTTCCTTCAACTTGTAAACCCATTTATTCTGCAATGCTCTTTTTCTTGTAGGCAACTGAACCAAGTCCCAAGTCTGGTTTTTTTCTAAGGAATCCATTTCCTCTTTCATGCCTTGCTCCGACTTATTTTTGGTGTCTACCTGCATTGCCTCTTCATAACATTCTGGTTCACCAGAATCAGTCAACAATAAATAATATAATGAAGGAGAGTATCATTCAGGGGTTATACTTATCCTGGTAGATCTTCTAACAAAACTTGCAAGTGTTTGAGGTACCTTCTGCTCCTACTGTTGTACATTTTGATTTTCAGGTTCCTTTGGAATTTCTTTTTCAGTGATCTCATCAAGCACTATGTATTCGTCTTTTTCTGTTTCCTGTTTCTTTCCCTGCAACTGATCTTTGTAGATGAACTTCTCATTGAATATGACATCTCTACTCCTAATGATTTTGTTATTTTCATAATCCCATAAGCGATAACCAAAATCATTAACACCATATCCAATAAAGGTACACTTCTTGGATTTTGCCTCAAACTTTGTTCTATTTTCTTTAT
>ML783354.1:383189-398513 GCA_009831015.1 Picea engelmannii | reverse complement strand
TGAGCTGGTCCCCATACATCTGTATGCACAAGCTCTAACCTTTCATTCTTTTTTTCTTTTCCAACTCTGAGAAATATGACTCTCTTTTGTTTTCCATAAACACAATGCTCACAGAAGTCCAAATCAATTTGTTTAAGATCTGGAAGCAAATTTCTTTTGTGAAGTATCTGCATACCCTTCTCACTCATGTGTCCCATCCTATGATGCCACAGTACTATATCCACTCATGTAGAAGCTAAAGATATAGAAGAGTCAATATTACCAGTACATAGATACAATCTACCTACCTTCTCTCCTTTTGCTATCACCAATGATACTTTGATGACCTTCCACGTCTTATCTGTAAATATGGATATACAACCTTGACTTGTCAACTGCCCCATTGAAATCATATTTTTTCTTAAATATGGAACATGTTTTACCTCTTTCAACAACCATGGGTTTCCATTTCATCGCTTTATTTTTACCTTTCCCATTCCAACAATTTTGCATGGTTTATCATCACCCAAATGAACTTGTCCAAAATCACCTTGAACATAATATAGAAAATGTTTCCTATGGGGTGTGGCATGAAATGAAGCTCCTGAATCTACTACCCAAGACTCAGAAATATTATCTACAGAAAGAATCAAAGCATCTTGTAACACATCACCTGTTACATTTGCTTCCTGATTTCTCTCCTGCTATCCATCTCTTTGTTTCTTTGGAGCTCTGTAATCTTTCTTCAGATGTCCTTTCTTCCCACAATTCCAGCACTCTATCTTTCCAAGTATAGATTTGGATCTTCCCTTCCTAGAATTCCCACGGTTCCCTGAGCTCTTTCCTCTATCCTTTTGTCTTCCCCTGTTCTCCATGTTCAACAAATTGCCTGATGTCTCACCTGTTTTTCTCCGTTGCATTTCCTCACTAAGGATAACACCAACAACATCATCAAATTTTAAAGTATTTGAACCAGAGACAGAGTTACTTATAGCCATGACCAAGCCATTCCAACTTTCTGGCAATGGGCACAAGATTAGAATATCCCTAACCTCATCATCAAAGTCCAATTTTACAGAACTTAGTTGATTAGTAACCGTATTAAATTCATTTAAATGATCTGCAACATACCCACCTTCTGACATATTCATATTAAATAATCTCTTCATTAGAAATACCTTATTCGACGGCGAGGGTTTTTCATACAATTTGGCCAACGCATCCATCAAACCCTTCATTGTCTTTTCTTTCAAAATATTCAAAGCCACCAATGCTGTTAGGCTCAGCCGTATCGTTCCTAGAGCCTTTCTGTTAAGAATCTCCCATTCTTCATCCTTCATGGTTGTCGGCTTCTTTTCTACTCCACTCAATGGTGGGAATAGATCCTTCTGATATAAATAATCTTCCATCTGCATCTTCCATAACTGGTAGTTTTGGCCGTTAAATTTCTCGACCCTAAACTTTCCATTTTCCGACATTGCTCCCACTTGAACCAGGAACCCTCTTTTCCTGCAAGTTACCTTACGCTCTGATACCAGTTGTTAGAAAAAATAGGACCGCGGAGCAATAAAATAAAAAAAATGTAGAAACAAAACACAGAAGACACACAATACAAGAGAGACACGGATTTACATGGTTCACCCAGTGTGGGCTATGTCCACCAGAGAAATTTCCAGGTCCTTCCTTTATTATTATCCAATAAATGAATGGATACAACCTACAACAAAACCCGTTGTAACTTCCTCTTCTTTCTCTCACAGTATCCTCTCTCAGAATACAATATTCACCATCATCCATAGCCACAATACATTTCCCTCATAAAAGAGGGTTGCCTTCTAGGGCAAAAAACCCTAACATAATCTCTACTGTTAGATCTTTGACCTTATAATGAACGGTCCATATTTACAATGAAATTATAATATACTTTTACAAGGCAATTTTTTCTTCGGGGGACGTTGCCACCAAACCCCCCAGCCGGGGGGATAGCCCCCCCTGACCCCACAGAGGGGGTACCCCCCCCTCTGCACTCCCTCGCGTGGAAGAGTGTACATACTTCTGGGGTGTAAATACTTCATGGGGTATAAACATGGCTGAAAGCAAGGACCTTTGAATTAGGAAGATAATCAAGCTCCACAACCAACAATATCATGACATGTACATAGTACACAACATAAATTATCATAGAGATGGTACTTATCTTTTTGAAAAATCCATTAAGTGCATGGAGATATTCCACGAACCTCCCAGCCTTAGGCCATGGTGCTCCAAGATATCAACAGTGGGTCACCCCCGATATGGGACCAAACTCCACCTAGGGTAAAGGGAATCCTAGGCTAGTCCGAGACTACAGAAAGTTGTAGAATGCAACATGAAGGATTCCCTCCCAGGAGCTTACTTACTCCCATCGCTCACAGACTCTAATTCCCCACATACATGTCTCACCTAGGAAATATACACCTTCATTTTTCCATAGTACATCGATTGTTCCACTTTCCTTCCAAGGCTTCAACAATAGGCTAGATCATGAATTCTCAGAGCTTTGTGGCTGCTGCTAGACTCCCTCCAGGAGAAATAACTTCCCCAACAATCTCTCTCACCTGGAGAGAGTTTCTCACAGTCTTGTCAACCTTCTTCTTCAATCCATGGGCCTAACCACCCAGCTCTTCAAAACCACAGGCCTGACAACTTGCTTCTTTTGTCTATCTCTTAAGTCAACGGGTAACAACAATAGAAAAACCAGGCATGGCTTCACGGGTTTACAGGTTTCAAAGGTAGAAAAGGTCAACGATGGAGAAAAATGCTTGGTTTCATGAATGATTAGTCTAAGTGTGAGAGTGTGTGAGGGGCATGGCTAGAATGGTGAGTGAACCACCACAAAGATAGATTCCCCCCCATAAAACTGCATGCGTCGATTGTAATACCCTAAGGACGAGCCCCAATTATATCTATGTATTGTAAACATGTTTTATAGGCTGGTGAGCTGAGAAATTGTAAGATGGTAAGCTTATGTGGAAGTAGTTCGAAGACCCTAGGTGTTAAAGGCTAGGAGCCTGCTTTGTAAATGTAATTATGCACTTTGTTAATATAAAAACTTCGGTGCATGCAGATTGACCACGAAGAAAGAGTGATGGGGGACTAAGCTTCCACAAGGTTGGGAAAGGGAGGGGGCTAAGTATTTGGGCCTAGGGGATAAGCTCGGGGGCTTACCTCTAGAGGAATAATATTTTAATATTATTTCCTAAAAGCTAAGGTGGACATAATATGTTTTGTTATCCTAAGCTCTTGGTAGTTGGGGACATAAACTAAATGGAGCGCATGAATATCCAAGAAGACAAGTGTCGACCTGGGCTCATTAAGTTAAAATATGAAGCATCAGTTGTGTTTTAGGGGGCTTTCCATTCTCGACCCACTGTCTAACCATGAACATGGAGCATCCATCACGGATCTCTGAAACCAGTAACCCATGAGTCAAATCCTACTGGTAGTTCGTTGGTCATTCTTCCATCCTCTGCGTGAGTTCGCAAGTCTATTCTTATAGCCTCCACCTGAACTCGTTAGACTCAGATGTCGACCTCTGGTTACCTATGCATGGTACGCATGGTTGGGAAAATCACTCATGGGAAGGGGGTTCACTTGCCAATTCCTAATTCGTTGTCTAGCTTTTGTGTCTGCCCTCTGCATAACCTCACACATCTGAGAAACTCATTGGGGAGGGAAAAGCCACATGTGTGTCCTGTGAACCCAACCTACCTTCTCTTGCAGATCCAAGTTCATGACTTAACCATTTGGGGTTGTTTCCTTATGTTCGCCTGAGCCGTGTTGTGTCTTAGCGTTAGGATGTTGCAATTTTCGGTGTCCATAACTGTTTCCTGTTGCTACTGTCACCCGTATGATAGTTGAATGTTGTTGTAGTATTGTTTAGGAGATGAATTGAAGAAGTTGGTTTTCAGTCTTGTGATTAACTCTCCTTGGTGAGAGAGTCTTTTGGAAAGTGAGTTCTCTTGGAAGGGAGTCATGTAGCAGCTACTGTACTTTGAGAATTCTGGTCTAGCCTATTGTTGCAGCCCAAGGTAAGGGAGGTGTACTGGTCGATGGACTTGTAGTAGTGAAGGTGTACTCTCTTGGGGTGGAGAAGGTGTGTGGGGAATGAGGGTCTGTGAGCTGTGGGCGTAAGTGGCTCCTTGGATAAAATATCCTTTTTGTCATTTTGTGTAACTTCCTTGTTGTCCTTGCGAAGCCTAGAATTCCCTTGCCCAGTGGAGCTTAGTCGCAGCTCGAGGGTGACCTACTGCTGAAAGTGATGAGAAACACGGTCTAAGGTTGTGAGGTTCGTGAAAGGTCTTCACGTAGTTGGTGGATTTACTCCAGATAAAAGATAAGTATCATTGTTGTGCTTAATTATGTATTTTATGCATGTTTTGTGATGCTTGTATGTTTTCATGTACTCCGTTGCATGTATGAATTGTTGTTAATTCTATTTAAGTCTGTATGATGGTAGTAACTCTAGGTTAAATGTGTTAAATTCATTACTATGTATATATATTATATAAGTTGTAGGTTCTGCGTGGTAGAATTACCCGGTCTCTGTGTTGGTCGGGGATGTTATAATATGGTATGAGAGGATGGTTACAACACTGAGCCTAGATGGGCCATGTTAGTGGAAGTTGCAGTAAGATTTTCGGAAGGAGAAGTTTTCTAAATGGAAAAAACTAATGTTTTGACGCAAGGTTTCAACACAGAGCCTGTATGGGTTGGGGAAGTGGTCATTGGACCCAAGGTTCCAAGAGAAAATTATGTCTGGAGGACCAATTTCAAACCTCAGAACCTTCCTGAATTCCAAAAATTTACCTTGGTTGTGTTACGAAGCTCAGGAGGAGTAGAGGTGTCGTAAAACCATGAAAAAAGTGGTATTGGGCCATAGAGTAATGTGGACCTTAGGATCTGTTCGGGAGAAGGAGAATCCTTCACGACCGTCAGATCTGGTAATGTTGCGAGGAAGTTATCATGAATTCCTTTGAAAATCTGCAGAGTAACAGAGTATGTTCTGTGTTGTAGGGTATGTTCAGAAGGAAGGGAAATCCCTTACGACCATCATATCTAGAGAAGGTGTAGAGGAGTTAACCCGGAAGCCCTTCGAACTTCATGACTTCAGTGAAACAAGAGAAGGGCTGAAGGCCGAAGCTCCAAAGTCCCAGGAGAGATCTACATCATAGATCTGGGGAGAAGCCTGACCTTTATATCTCACAACAGATCATAACTTTGGAGTTCAGCTATTGGGAGAAGTGGGATGTGTTGATGCACAAACTTCTGAAGTCCAAAGTTACAAAGTGAAAGGGTAGACATGGTGGGGTCGGATGACGTCGCCAGGGGTGATGTGGACCTTTCTAGGCATACCATGTGACACCACTTGAGTTGGTGACAACCGTACTAGGTGGGCTCGGAGGGTAGAGAAGTCTGGAAGTTTGAAATTTGGGAGATTTGAAGGAAGAAATCTTGAAAGCTTCCGAAAATCGAAGTTCCGAAGCTTTGTAGTAGCATGGCATGATGATGTCACTTAGATTGACGTCGACACATGGGTTGTGTGCCATGTGTCAGTGGGTCTTGAACCCATGGAATATTGAAATGGAATTTGGAATGTGACGTGTGTCACCCATATGAATGGGCCACGTGTTAGCCGCTAGTAAATAGCCACGCAACATTTTGTATGAGCATGGTTAGAGGGACCCAAGGTTACTTAATGAAGTTAAAGGTTGGAAGACCCATAGTGGCATTGATCATGATACATCAAGATCAATGACCAGAAGACATTGCGGGGAACCAAGTTGAATGGGATTTAATTCTCCAAGGCGGTCTCGCAATCCAAACCATGGTTTCACCGAGGAGTTACATGTCAATGTCAGAAGAATTGCGGGACGAAAGGTGGGTTTCTCCAAACCACCATTGCATGCCCCCGCAATTGGAAAATGTTAAGTGATGTGACGTAATGACATCACCAAAGGTGATTGGGAATGTTTAGAGGTTAATAGTTTGGGATGCACGGATGTGAAATCCTCCAGAGTCCCAAATCTTCGAAGTTTTGAAACTTAGACGCCTCAAGTTCCATAGTGATTTTTAGCCGTCAGATGATGAATAGACATGGATGGTTGATTCTCCCTACTTCACAAGTTCGGTAATATGAACTCTGAGAGATTATTATGTGGTGCTTCAAAATATTTCGAAGCCAAAGGCCGAAGGCACGAGTAAGCACTTACTGATCTAGCGCTTGGTCATGAACCATGGTCATGTGGGTTGGGGACTGAGAGAAAGGGGCTAGTGCTAAAAAATTAATACATATCAGAGAAGAGCTCGGAAAGAAAATGAAATCTAAACGTTTTATTAAATCAGATTGGTTTGAATGCATAAACTGGTGAAGTATTGAATAAGTTTCAATTGTTTCGCTTCTTTGAGTTTGCAAGTACAAGCAATGCACATTGTCTGGAAGGAGTGCATTGACAGAGGTAAGTTAACCTCATAGAAGATTAGGAGAGATACCATTGAACCTTCATGAAACAAAGTGCAAGGAGTGCACAGGAAGAACTTTGTGTTGAGTTCAGAGAAGGATAAAGTCACTGCAAACTCAGTTGGGCTCTGTCAGGAGGGCATTGAGCGAGTGAAAGTGTGCATAGAGAAAACCATTTGTCAAGTTCAGGAAGAAGAGTATCATAGGAAGATACTCACATAGTTGTTGAACACTCTGTAGAAAATTCTCATCAAGGTGTGCTTTGAGGAAAAGGTTGCCAGGAGGGCACAAAGTTTTTTTTTGGAAGGAAACAAAAGGGCTGAGACCCTTAGGAGACTGATTAAATTGAAAATCTCAGAAGAGATAATGGAAGGAGTGTGTGGGAGACAGACTCATTCTAATTCCTAAATCTCAGAAGAGATAACTCTTACGAGAGAAAAGACAAGATCCAAGAGGAAGACTCACAGGAGAAAGGTCAAAGGTCGAAGCCTTTGAGCACTTACAGAATCTTCCAAGGAAGAAGAAGTCAAAAACTCACGAGGAGAAGAAACAACAGTCATGAGATCGTTTGTGGGGAGGAGCCTGGACCCTTAGATCAATGTCCAAAAGAAAAAAGGAAGCATAGAGCACAGGAATAGATTCCATTAGTTAGGTCTGAGTGCGGAGGACTAGAAACCGTTGGATTCAGAGGTAAGCACACAAGACTTAACCCTTGTGTACGTAGGAGAAGTTGACTTGTCAAAGTCCCAAAGTCCTGAAGTGATTTGGGACCATCCATCATCAAGGAGGAAATGTGGCGTAAGATCCACAACTTCAGAATTTTGTGGACAAGGAGGAGGAGAAACAACCAAAGTAAATCTTGGTCGTTGATCTGAAAGTGGACGCGTGGTGCCAAGTATGGAACTCCAGAGGAAAGCAGAGGATTAAAGGGTCGAAGTCCCGAAGGAGATCTCGATCATTGATCAAGGAGGAGGTTGAAGGACCTTTGATCTGGTCTTGGTCAGAAATATCCGAAGTCCCAAAGTGAATCAGGGTCGTTGATTTGGAGAGGACGAGTGGCAGAAGATCTGTCACTCCGTAGATTTGTATGTGTGGATACATGAGAACTCCTGAAGGCTGGAGAGCCAGAGTTCATCAGAACCGTCTGATTGTTGAGGACAGGTGTCAATAGATCTTCCACTACAGAATATTGTCATACGGGGAAAAGAATATAGTTGAGAGTTGAAACTCCCAAGTGTCGAAGAGTCGAAATCAACCATAGTCATTAATTTGGAAGGGAGCTACATGTCGATAGATCGTGTAGATCTGGGATTGCGTGTGGAAGAAGGAAAGAGGGTAGAAAAGGAAGTTTATATAGCAGTCGTTGATTGTGGATCATCTCCAAGGGATTGGAGGTCAATGAACGAGCTGGATTGCGAGGATAGTACTTGATCAGATGTTAAAAATCTCAGAGCGGGCCACAATTTATACCACAGTTTTAACAAAGTGATGCATGGCAGTTGGAGGTGAATTGCGGGGAGAAAAGTGGGTTGGCCTAAAACCACTCTTTCCCTTTCCCACAATCACAATTTTCTATGAGGTCATAGCCCAAGGTCATATGAAGGAAAGGGATAATGAAAAAGGGGCTAGCGCTTGAAACTTGGAGTTTTAGAAGCGCGTAGGAATATCCCACGGGTCTGACAGGACCTGTGCCTAAAGGAGAAAAGGTGGCCTGTGTATAACCGTTTTGGGTTCAATCATGAGACCGAAGAGTCGATTCGACTCAGAAGATTGAAAGAGCCTTTAACCAGGAGGTCAGCAGATCTTGTTGAGGTAGGCGAACTACGTCGAAAGTGATCAGGGAAGAAATAGTCATTCACAGTTATGACAGTGAGAGCATAAGAAGATTCAGGAATCCAGGAAGAATTGAAGACTTCTGGGATGAACAAGGAAAATTTTCACATGGGAAAGAAGTTGCTGCAATTTCGGTGGCAACAAGTATGTTACAACTTGTTGAGTCAGCCAGAGGAAAGAATGCTTGCATGTTTGCAAGTGTTGTTGGTGATGTTGTTGCATAAGGAGGGAAGCAATAGAGAGATGAAGTGTTGGTTATACGTTTGATAAAAGAAGCATGAAGGATTCTACTTCCATCATAATTTTAGGTAGTATACAAATTTATTAATGGCAGTCATGCAGGTATGAGTTTTTATTACTCTTTTTGCATAATTGCTGAAAGGAAATTTAGGTAAGAATTTCCTCATCCATAGTTATTATATAAAATCACATGATTATATTATTGAATGCGTACCACTGGATGTGGTAAAGGATGGAGGCATGTATTAATTCAAATCTTTTAGCTTCTGAATGCACACACTGACATAGTACAATGTCACATTAATTTGGTTATAGGGTAATAACCAAAGAATTAAAATATAAGAACTTGTTATAGGAATGAATGCCAGTAAGCTAGTCATGTATGAGACTAGGACATAGTTGAATATGTTTTGTAAGTACATGAATATATATTATTGCATGGAAATAATTGTTACTAATAGATGAAATGTTGTTAACTCATGAAGTTGAGGACATTTCAAGGAGGTGTTAGACATTGCAACAAGAAAGTTGCAAGTCAAGTAGTCACATGAGCATTGACTATAGGAAATTTTCTTGTTCAGAAGAATAAATAATGAACTTACTGTTATTAATTATGAACATGCATATGCATATAATGACGAGTCATTCTAGTTTATTAAATTGTTGGGTAATTGTGATTGAATTGCTAGGTGCAGGAAATTCTAAGATCACCTCATAATATTTTGTACATATTGCAATTGAATTATGATTTACAACAAATACTGACAATTTGTTGGTGGTATGCAAGATGAAGCATTACAGGAAAAATGGTATGCAGTTTGGTGCCTATGGAAAACCACAAGGATGGCTGCATTTATAATATGGAAACAACCAAAATGAATAATGAAATATAATTTCCTGTTTTGGGGAAAACATTGAATTCCCTTTTGAACTAATTGGAGTTCCTAAATGAATTATTTTATGTTTTCTCATGATAACTGCATGTGAGTGACGCAGATGAGATGATGTTGATAAAATTTATAATGTTGACTACAAAGAGTAGCTCAGGGAAGATGTCGATTGGAGACCTCTGAGGGAAGTTGGAACTCCTCAAGCCACGTTGCTCTAAGACTTCCGTTCCGGCCTGTTGTTGAAGCCCAAGGAAAGGGAGGTGTAACAACCAATGGATTGTGTGACAATGAAGGTGCACACTCCTGGGGTGGGACAATCATGTTGGGAAGAGAGACCATTCATTGGAATGCGTCTGGATTTTGGTACCTTGGCCTATACCATGTTGATATGGAAGTCTTCTCAATCAAAAGATAAGTATCAATTCTCTATTCATTGTATGTTATGTATCACATAACTCATATACAGGTTATAATGCTATTAGAATTTCTTGTATATATATTCCATGTATGTTCTAATGTTGCTTTCGAATGAATAGGTGTATGATAAGAGTGTTTACGTCTATGGAGTCATAGAGCTGCTGAGAGTTTATCAATGGATGGAACATCGTGGATGTACAACCATTCGGTGCTCTCAATGAGGTTTAATTGTAGCATGTAACAAGGAACAATAAGATTAATGCTTCCTGAAGCAACTCTATGGAATAGAGAAATTGAGTTTAAACTACAATATGGATACCATAATTGGTGCTTGAAAGTAAAGCTGGATAATGGGCTTCCAATAGCTAAATCTTGGAGCTTTTGAATAATTTTTTAATTATATATGTGTAATTAAGTTGCACTGAGGATAGTGCAAAAATAAGGGGAGGGGATTGTAATACCCCAAGGATGACGCCAGTTATATCTATGTATTTTAAACATGTTTTGTAGGCTGGTGAGCCGAGAACTTGTAAGTTGGTAAGCTTATGTGCATGTAGGCCGAAGAGCCTAGGTGTTAAAGGCCAGGAGCCTTTTTTGTACATGTAATTATGCACTTTGTTAATATAAAAACATCGTTGTGTGCAGACCGACCATCAAGAAAGAGTGATGGGGGACTAAGCTTCCACAATGTTGGTCAAGGGAGGGGGCTAAGTATTTGGGCCTAGGGGATAAGCCGGGGGGCTTACCTCTAGAGGAAAAATATTTTAATATTATTTCTTGAAAACTAAGGTGGACATAATATGTTTTGTTATCCTAAGTTTCTGGTAGCTGGGGACGTAGGATAAATGGAGTGCATGCAACTCCACAAATACAAGTGTCGACCTAGTTTCATGTAGTTAAAAGATGAAGCATCAGTTGTGTTGTGAGGGGGTTTTCCATCCTCGACCCACTGTGTAACAGTGAACATGGGGCATCCATCACAAATCTCTGAAACCAGTAACCCGTGAGTCAAATCGTGTTGGTAGTTCCCTGGTCATTGGACTATCCTCTGCATGAGTTCGCAAGTCCATTATTTCATCCTTCCCTTGAACTCTTTGGCCTCAGACATCGACCTGTGGTTACCTACACACGGTACACATGGTTGAGAAAATTGCTCACGGGAAGGGGGTTCGCTTGCCAATTCCCGATCCGTCATCTGGCCTCTGCATTTTCCCTCGTCATAACCTCGCACATCTGAGAAACCAGTCGGGGAGGGAAAATCCAACCTGTGTGTCCTGTGAACCCAACCTATCCTCTCTTGTAGAGCCGATTTAGTGCCTTAACCGTTTGGGGTTACTTCCTTGTGTTCGCCTGAGCTGTGTTTTGTCTTAATGTTAGGCTGTTGCCATTTTCGGTGTCCATAACTGTTTCTTGTTGTTGTTGTCACCTGTATGCTAGTTGAATGTTGTTGCAATATTTATTAGGAGTTGAATTGAAGAGGCAGGTTGTCAGTCCTGTGAGCAACTCTCCCAGGTGAGAGAGTCTGATCGGAAGTGAGTTATCCTGGAAAGGAGTCATGTAGAAGCTATGGTACTCTTAGACTTCTGGTCCAGCTTATTGCTGAATCCCAAGGTAAGGAAGGTGTACTAGCCAATGGACTTGTAGTAGTGAAGGTGTACCCTCCTGGGGTGGAGCGGGCATGTGGGGAATGAGGGTCTGTGAGTTGTGGGCGTAAGTGTCTCTTGGGATAAAATATCCTTCCTGTTGTTTTTTGCAAATTCCTTGTTGTCCTTGCCAAGCCTAGAATTCCCTTGCCCAGTGGAGTTTAGTCCCAGCTCGGGGGTGACCTAGTGCTGAGAGTGATGAGCAGCGTGGTCTAAGATTGGGAGGTTCATGGAAGGTATGCATGCAGTTGGTGGATTTACTCCAGATAAAAGATAAGTATCATTGATGTTCTTAATTATGTATGTTATGCATGTTTTGTGATGCTTGTATGTTTTCATGTATTCCGTTGAATGTATGAATTGTTGTTAATTCTATTTAAGTCTGTATGATGGCAGTAACTCTATGTTAAATGTGTTAAATTCGTTATTATGCATATATATTATATAAGTTGTAAGTTCCACGTGGTAGCATTACCCGGTCTTCGTGTTCGTCGGGGATGTTACATCGAGGTTGACACATGGATCTTCTGGGAGTTGGTTCCTCTCCACTTGGATTTTTCTCCTTTCTCCAAAGGAACTTAGGATAACAAGGGTTATTTCCCCAACCTTAGTATTTTAGGAAAATACATTATAATATTCCCTTGGAAATAAGTCCTCTATCTTAGCCCCTTTTTCCCAGCCTCTCAGCTCCATCCCTTTTCCCACCTAGTGGAAGTTAGTCCCCTATAAATCTTTCTTCGTGGTTGGTCTAGATGCAATGGTGTAATTATATTAATGATGTGAGTATTTACATAGAAAAAATCAGGCTCCTTGGCCTTCAACATCTAGGCTCTGCGACCTAATAAACACATAAGCCTCTCAGCTTATAAACACTTGGCTCACCATCCTATAAACATCATTACAATTCAGCAGGGGCTCGACCTTGGGGTATTACAGTATTGTAAAATCTACTCTAAGGAAACATTTGCTATGGCATGGACTATGTTATCCACATCAGATGATGGACATGGGGATGTGTGAGAGTGTAGTAGTCCAATCTGAGTGGATGAAACAAATTGGTTTGCAATAGGGAAGAATGGTGGGTGGTGTATGGGTGTAGCTACTATGGACAAATGGGACAAAAAGTGTGGTAGGGGTGGGTAGAGATAAACCCACATTGATTGTATGAGGGATGGTAAAACCCATGGGGAGGAAAGTGGTTTCCCAAGAGCTGAAGCATGGTGGCGAGGGACATGACTTTCTTTGTAGTCGAGGACAAATGATTAGGGGAATGTCAGTAGTGGTGGTGAATGGGATAGTGGTGGTATGAGTAACCTAGTAGTGAATTAACCAACTTGCATACATATTTAAAATATTTTTATTAGTACAGAAATGTGAAATTGAACTGAAACAATATAACAAATTTCACATTTAAATAAGATTTAACTCAATACATGATATAATCTTGTTAAATGTTGTTAAATTGCACATTTAATATGATTAGTGAGATTGAAATAGAATAAGTAGAGCATTGTGGTCAATGTATCAAGGGTAGAAAATACAAGAATATGCAATACACAGAACACGTAGGCTATTGCTACTACTACATTAGTGGTGGAAAATAGCATTGATGCATCTGCATGCATTGAGGGTTTGTTAGCCGAGTGTAGCAACTACAAACATCATATAATTATATGTAGAAAAAAAACCATAATAAATTATATATATATATATATATATATATATATATATATATATATAATGATCAACATAGATATGGTCAAGATACTAACCTCCTTCATGAAAATCTCATGTTTAGTGGCCTTCATTGACCCATAACAAGTTTTCTCATGACTCAAGCATCGATGAGTGTCAGATGAACGCCCTGTATGTCCATGTTCCCTTTATGGGATGAAATCTACAACACATCTTGGAGGACCGATGCCTCTCCCAACATCTCCTATAGGTAGCTCCTCGTGTGATAATGTTATAAAAGTGTTTTGTTGCACCGGGTTTTGAGCCAAGGTAGATATTGAGGTATGAGTCTAGTTTATGGTTTTTGCAATGGGAGGATGTTTGGTAGGAGGATTAGGCCTTCAACTAAGAGGATGAGGACCTAACAAAGGGTCACATTGAGCATTTTTTCTATCCTATGCAAACCCATGACCCACCCCCTATAATTCACCAATGTCAAAGTAGTTGACATGGAGACATGTCCATAGTTTTATGAGGATATATAGAGGCACCTCTCTATTATTGCAGGAAGGTTTATCAAAAACCATAAACCATCTATTCATCCAATTCTCTAAAAATCGTTGGTAGGAACATTATCCCATAAAAATGTGTCTGTTTGGGACTGGAAGTTGTACTCTGGTTATAGGACCAATAAACAATGTTATCAACTATTGTTTTGTAATATTTAGGTCTCTGGTTTTTATCTAGCCTACTTCTATAATATTCAAACATTCTAGCTTTATAATAAAAAATGTTAATTAATTGGCCTTGGGCACTTGCAATGGAATGTACACTCGTGTACATAGAACATGCTAGTGATAATAGAAAGGGCTCTCAGTATTCCATAAGTCTTGAACAAGACTTCTAAGAGACTTAAACCTTCATCAATTTCCATGTTTATATTTGTTGGTTTTTGGATTGGGTTTGGTTTTCCTTCATGTGATGGTGTTGGGTTTGGTTTTTATCCATGTTAATTAAGTTTTGTTGCAATTTAGTCATGAAAATTTTAATTTAGGTTTAATTTTTGAATATTTTGACTAATTAAGAAATTAAAAAATATATATATTATGCAAATACATACCTAAAATCAACTAGAGACCATGTTAGAGGGAAGTCTTTTTCTATAGCTCTTCTGATAGCTAGCAACATAGTTGTTCTATTGGTGAAATAAACCAAAGTCCCTTTCGGGATTATAAATAGAGGAGCACACACATGTTGCTAGATGACGTGCATGTTCTTATAGCTCATGGGCATTAATAGTGATTGTTTGACTTGACTTCGTCAGTGGTTTCTTCATAGGAGAAACTGGGATGCTAAATCCTATCACATTAATAACACTTTCTTGAGAACCATTACTGTTTTTTTCTCCACCAACTTTTTGTGAACATCTTTGAGTTTTCAACAACTTTAATTACTTCCTCATCTCACAATCTTAAAAACTACAACCACTGTAAATAACCATATTTAATAATAAGTTTTTTAATTATCCAAAACCTCAATGAAATGATACCCCATATTTACCAAACTCAATATTTATAATTAAAAAAAATTACACTCTACCTATATATATTTTTATGGATATCAGATTCTTGAAAAAAAGTACTCTTAGAGCATACAAGTTGAGTGATATGAATGTGTTTAGAAAAAATATTCTTATCTCATAAAAGTTGAGAGCAATATATGTGTTGTCTCGATTGTAATATTATGTTTTGAGAGCACTATATATGTTATCACCATTGTAATATTATGATTTTGTTATCCTAATTAACTAACATTTAAGATAGAAATGTCAAAAGAAAAATGTTTTAAAACGTTAAAAATGTTGTTAATTTTTTATGTATCCCATCACTGTTAAATGTTAAAACTATGTAAAAACTTTTTTAAAACAATAAAAATGATGTTACTTTTTTATCTATCCCATCAATGTTAAAACTATGTGAAGATCCTAAGTAAAAAACCATATTATATTTTATAAAGTTTCCTATTCTTTGCCTCATACATATCAAACCTCATAATTTTCCACGTATACAAAGACATGTCTGATCTAGAGGTGAAATTCGGTTTTATTATTATAGTAAACAACGGCGAAACTTCGTGCAGAATATTCTCG
>ML783354.1:298564-378451 GCA_009831015.1 Picea engelmannii | reverse complement strand
TATATATATATATATATATATATATATATATATATATATAATGATCAACATAGATATGGTCAAGATACTAACCTCCTTCATGAAAATCTCATGTTTAGTGGCCTTCATTGACCCATAACAAGTTTTCTCATGACTCAAGCATCGATGAGTGTCAGATGAACGCCCTGTATGTCCATGTTCCCTTTATGGGATGAAATCTACAACACATCTTGGAGGACCGATGCCTCTCCCAACATCTCCTATAGGTAGCTCCTCGTGTGATAATGTTATAAAAGTGTTTTGTTGCACCGGGTTTTGAGCCAAGGTAGATATTGAGGTATGAGTCTAGTTTATGGTTTTTGCAATGGGAGGATGTTTGGTAGGAGGATTAGGCCTTCAACTAAGAGGATGAGGACCTAACAAAGGGTCACATTGAGCATTTTTTCTATCCTATGCAAACCCATGACCCACCCCCTATAATTCACCAATGTCAAAGTAGTTGACATGGAGACATGTCCATAGTTTTATGAGGATATATAGAGGCACCTCTCTATTATTGCAGGAAGGTTTATCAAAAACCATAAACCATCTATTCATCCAATTCTCTAAAAATCGTTGGTAGGAACATTATCCCATAAAAATGTGTCTGTTTGGGACTGGAAGTTGTACTCTGGTTATAGGACCAATAAACAATGTTATCAACTATTGTTTTGTAATATTTAGGTCTCTGGTTTTTATCTAGCCTACTTCTATAATATTCAAACATTCTAGCTTTATAATAAAAAATGTTAATTAATTGGCCTTGGGCACTTGCAATGGAATGTACACTCGTGTACATAGAACATGCTAGTGATAATAGAAAGGGCTCTCAGTATTCCATAAGTCTTGAACAAGACTTCTAAGAGACTTAAACCTTCATCAATTTCCATGTTTATATTTGTTGGTTTTTGGATTGGGTTTGGTTTTCCTTCATGTGATGGTGTTGGGTTTGGTTTTTATCCATGTTAATTAAGTTTTGTTGCAATTTAGTCATGAAAATTTTAATTTAGGTTTAATTTTTGAATATTTTGACTAATTAAGAAATTAAAAAATATATATATTATGCAAATACATACCTAAAATCAACTAGAGACCATGTTAGAGGGAAGTCTTTTTCTATAGCTCTTCTGATAGCTAGCAACATAGTTGTTCTATTGGTGAAATAAACCAAAGTCCCTTTCGGGATTATAAATAGAGGAGCACACACATGTTGCTAGATGACGTGCATGTTCTTATAGCTCATGGGCATTAATAGTGATTGTTTGACTTGACTTCGTCAGTGGTTTCTTCATAGGAGAAACTGGGATGCTAAATCCTATCACATTAATAACACTTTCTTGAGAACCATTACTGTTTTTTTCTCCACCAACTTTTTGTGAACATCTTTGAGTTTTCAACAACTTTAATTACTTCCTCATCTCACAATCTTAAAAACTACAACCACTGTAAATAACCATATTTAATAATAAGTTTTTTAATTATCCAAAACCTCAATGAAATGATACCCCATATTTACCAAACTCAATATTTATAATTAAAAAAAATTACACTCTACCTATATATATTTTTATGGATATCAGATTCTTGAAAAAAAGTACTCTTAGAGCATACAAGTTGAGTGATATGAATGTGTTTAGAAAAAATATTCTTATCTCATAAAAGTTGAGAGCAATATATGTGTTGTCTCGATTGTAATATTATGTTTTGAGAGCACTATATATGTTATCACCATTGTAATATTATGATTTTGTTATCCTAATTAACTAACATTTAAGATAGAAATGTCAAAAGAAAAATGTTTTAAAACGTTAAAAATGTTGTTAATTTTTTATGTATCCCATCACTGTTAAATGTTAAAACTATGTAAAAACTTTTTTAAAACAATAAAAATGATGTTACTTTTTTATCTATCCCATCAATGTTAAAACTATGTGAAGATCCTAAGTAAAAAACCATATTATATTTTATAAAGTTTCCTATTCTTTGCCTCATACATATCAAACCTCATAATTTTCCACGTATACAAAGACATGTCTGATCTAGAGGTGAAATTCGGTTTTATTATTATAGTAAACAACGGCGAAACTTCGTGCAGAATATTCTCGCCTATTAACATGCTTTTCCATCCACGTAAATCTATAAATCCAAAACACACTACTATTTGTCGGCGTAGGCTGATGTACTTAATTGTCCTGTTCTCGGTCTCTTTTCACGAATGATTTTGATCCAAATTGAATACATGAAATGATAATAATTTTAAATTGATAATTTTATCACTTCAAAACTGAAATGTAATTAATTTTTCTGATTACCTTTAAATTTATTTAACTTTTTATTATTAATTATAATTATATTCTTAAAATTATATTTTGTATAATAATTAATGAGAATCAAAATGAAATTAAGATAGAGGATCAAATATATATACTCTTTATTTTTAATTTTATGAAAGAATTTGTCGCTTTTACATTAAATTATTTTGTATCGGAGTCATCCATAATAAATATATATATGAATATCTGAATTAAATCCAACCACAGAAGATTATAGCATATACAACATTAATAAATAAAAATACTTTTGGTTGCATGATGCTTGCCTTTATAGATATAGGCAACCAATAAAAAAGACGAGAGAACCAATTAAAAAACGAGTTACCTCAGAATGACGTCAGAGGTTGATTCCCTCTCTGACGGAGTAGCTGACGTAAGACGAGATACGTAGCTTTTGTGATAGAAAGCATCTTCGAGGTGAAGCCAAAGAGCCGAGAGAGTGAAAGTGACCTAATCATTATTATGCTGAAAGGCTTACATCTATTGATAATGGGTATATTTAATATGTTTTTAGTACTTAATCAGTTTTGTATGGATAAGATTAAATATTGTTGGAATATTCTTAGTCGTCCCAATAAATCAATGGTTGTGATTTCAACCATTAACTTTTTACATGTTTATTTTTTTACTTTTACTTAATCGTATTTAAAATTTACTATGATGGCTAGCTGATTGCCACCTCTGAATGATTAACATTTCATTTTCTAAAGAGCCCAGGTTTACCAGCCACGATTTTTACTGGGCGGGATTTTCCTGACTGGAGCTCTTACCGTGTCGTATTACCTAGTCGGTTATTTAATGCACAGGATTCTGCTATTAGACTCAATTATTTCAGCGTTCACCAGCCACCGATTCTGCATTTAGGCTCAATTATTTCAGCGTTCACCAACCACGAGTGACTTGTGGCTGTGAGTGACTTGTGGCTGTGCTAGTATTTATCCACCGAGACCCCAACGATAATTTCAGGCAGTTCAGGTCATGTGTTTTTCTCTCCCTCTTTCTTTATAGCTTTTCAGGCCGTTCTCCTGTGACAATTTCAATATCTTCATTCAAATCTCGGATCTGTTCTGATTTTTGAGGTGTTTTGCATAGTTTTTCACGGTTCTGAAATATGCTTACTCTGTCGAATGCCAATACTATGCCCTTAGATGTAGAGATCGCGATCCCGGAGCCTTCTCCGGCATTAGAACGACCGGTCGGAGAAGCAATTACAACACTGCTGACCATGTGCAGCAAAGATCCAGACAACAACGATGTAAGGTCCGATCGGAGACCTATTTCTGATGGAATCAGTTGTCTTCAATCTATTCCAGATTGTTATATCAGACCTCCCAGTGAGAGGCCACGACTGAACGAGGTGGTTTTCTCGGATTTTATTCCGTTGGTGGATCTTGACAATTTGAATGGCTCTGCTAGGCATAGCGTGATTCGCAGTATCAAGCATGCTTGTCAACAATATGGATTTTTTCAGGTGCTTTTGCTTTCTATTTCTGTAAGGAGATATTATATTAGATGACTAATTAAGATAAATTCATTTGAACAATAGATAATGGCAAAAACGAAGACAGATGCAGACTTCTCTGCCTACATAAAAGATCTAGAGAGTAGGGATACTGACTACTTAAAAAAATTAATGATGGATTTATGCTACTATGAAGAAAATAGATTTCATCCTACTGCAAATATTTTGCAATGTGCTCTCAGATTATAAATCACGGAGTGCACGAGACGGTGATCCAGAGAATGCTGGAAGTTGCGAGAGAATTCTTCACTATGCCTACAGAATACAGAACGCATTTATATTCTGAGGACCCTTCACGCGTTGTACGCTTGTCGACTAGCTTTAACATACAGAAAGAGGATGTTTTTAATTGGAGAGACTACCTGAGACAGCATTGTTATCCTTTAGAAGATTATATTGATTATTGGCCTACGAAACCTTCTGCTTACAGGTGCATATAAGAGAGCTTCCATTTACGGAATCCTTGAGAATTTATGTTCTATTAGATGCCTCTGGTGTATCACTAACTATAGTAATTCTGTGCTTGATGTGAATACAGAGAAGTGGCTACTAAATACTGCATGGAGGTTAGGGCGTTGACTCTACGTTTGCTAGATGCCTTATCAGAGAGCCTGGGACTGGAACCCGACTTTCTGAATAAAGCTCTTGGAAAACACGGCCAACATATGGCAATCAATTATTACCCTCGCTGCCCGAACCCAGACCTGACCTATGGCTTACCAAGTCATACAGATTCTAATGCTCTCACGGTTCTTCTCCAGGACCAAGCATCCGGCTTGCAAGTGTTTAAAAACGGAAGTTGGATCGCTGTTCAGCCCATTCCAAATTCCTACGTAGTTAACATTGGAGACCAATTACAGGTAAAGCCCTTGATCAAATCCCTGATCAGTCTAGTCCATTAAGAAAAATCACAGTATATACTCATATAGCAAGCTATTTAACTGTATGCTGATATAGTTCTTCTCTCTGTTCCAGGTTTTGAGCAATGGAATATACAAAAGCACAATCCACCGCGCTACAGTGAATTCCTCGGTATCGCGTATCTCTATTCCAACGTTCTACTGCCCTTCTCCTGATGCAGTGATTGAACCCGCCTCTTCATTGATCAACCCTGATGATCCTGTTCGTTACAGGAAATTCACTTACGAAGAATACTATCAGAAATTCTGGAGCAAAAGTCTTGACGGTAAGACGTGCTTGGATTATTTCACTGTTAATGATACGAGAAACTCTGCAAAAGATGAAACCACATGCCATGATTTCAACGGGTTCACGTTGCAAGATGCAACCCTCTGATCTGTCTTCCTCCACGTACGTAGGCATCGATAAGCAATGTGCTCGAAAGCTAAAACACTGGATATGTATGTCTTCATATTTCAAGTGATTTTAGATACAACTATATATATGAATATGCTAGAACATATATTTAAAGTAATTTCAAATCCCACTGTATATATGGTCCATCGTATATGTTATTTATTTCTCAGGCATCATTCAGCACTCTACTGTAAAGCATTAAACGCTCGATATGTATGTCGTCATATTTGAAGCTCTGTATTTTAGGCACAACTCTCTCTATATATGAATATGAATATGCGGGAAGATATATAATTTCAAATCCCATTGTATATGATACATCATATATTTTATTTATTGTTCTGTTTTGTTGTTGTTTATAATGCAACTAGAGTTGGTGTAATGGTTAAAAATATGTGTTTATTTTAATAGGTCACAAGTTCAAGTCCAAAAGAGATAGAGTATATATACCTGTCCCTTGTCCTATATATATTTATTTATGGTCATGATTAACTTATATATAGATAATCATGATTGTATATCTGAATTAATATATAAAAATATTGATACCTATATATATATATTTATGGTCATGATTAGCTTATATATAGATAATCATGATTGTAAGTCTGAATTAATATATACAAATATTGATATATTAGTTAAACTAATATATAAATACTTATATATTAATTTAATATATATATATATATATATATATATATTAGTTTAATTAATATAGAGTTAAATTAATATATATTTGGGTCTGTTAAATTAATATATATTAAGGGTTTACAATTGGATATGTGAAATGAGGCCAGTCATTTTTTATTTTGATTCAATTTTAATTTAAAATATATTTATAATCTAAGATTTAAATATTTTTTATTTTAAGTTTTATAAGTAAAAATTGATTTGAAAGATAATAATTAATATCATTATTATCAATTAAAAAAAAATATTTTCATTTTTTAAAGTCAATCCAAAATAATAATAGTTACATTTTTTTCTCTGTACCCATCTTTTACCATTATATGTAATCAATAGAAAAAAGGAAAGAAGAGAGATGTCAAAATCCAAATAGAGTTAGAATCATTAGAAAAAATGAGCTAAGAAAGGGACTTAAAAGTCCAAATAGAGCTAGAAGCAATGATTGATAAAAAAGTTAAAGATACCATTCCAACTCAAATAGAGGATAGATTCTTAGGGTTCAAGAGCCAATTGAAGACAATGAAAGATATGATTCAAAAAATGGAAAAACATAAAAAATCAAACCAAGAAGGAGGGGTTAAATAAAATCACAACTTGAGAAATATGATTAAAGAGATAGAAGAAAAACTAACCAACAATTTGACACTAAGTAATGTGGAAAATAAATTGGATATCGAACCCATCAAAGAGGAAATGAATAAGATAATCAAACTAGACCCTTGAACCTTTTTTTTTTTTTTTTCTTTTAGCCTTGAACCTTGTCAAATATCTTTTATCTCTACAAGTTCAACTTCTAAGTGTTGTTAGCAAGCACACTTAACCAAATGTGTCATGTTGTTGCATCAGAAACACAACAACATGTCAACTGAACTTGTTTTGAAGATTACACAAAACAAGTAAACAAGAGATAGATTCAATAACCCCATTCCTAACATCAGGGGGCATGCTGTCACTCATGCCAGATGAGTCAGTTTAGCCTCTTAACCAGGAGGTAAGAGGAGGATACACTAGCAATAATAATAGAAGAATTAAATAATAAATCACAAATTGATACAATTTATCTCATAGAAGAAAAGAGGCTAGGAAAAATAATTGATCACAAAGATAGGTTGATTCGTGTCAGAGTAAGTTGTAGTGACCATAAATATAGCATACTTAATAAATCTCCGAGCTTAAAAGGATCACGAATATTTATAAATGAAGATCTCATTCCCGAAGACCAAGCTAAATTAAGGAAGAAAGTTCAAAAGGTAAAAGAAGCTTGGAAAGAAGGAAAATGGGCAATAATTAGAAATCGAAAAGATATTGTTAGGGATAGAGACCATAAAAATAATAATAAATAAGAATTTGGGACAATTAGGATCCTTTTTTGGAACTGTCATGGCTTTCCATGGTACAAATCTCTTATGATCAGTTGGATCTCGAGTGATATTGATATTATATGTCTAATTGAAACTTGGGAGCATGAGGAGTCTAAGGTCCCTAACAAAGAAGGATTTGTCTTGTTGTCGACATGGAACAAAAAATCCCACCGTAGAGCGATAGGAAGCATGGCTTGTTATATTAGAAAGAAAATTTCTCCTCACATTCAACTTCATAAGATTGACCCTCTCAATTAGTGCATTTGGATAGAAATTTCGAACACCAATGATAAGAAGATATATATAGCAATTTTTTATTTTGCACCTATTAATTCTACTTTTTATAAGAAAAATAATCTAGATAAAAATTGTCCCTATAATAATTTAGAACAAGATATTTATAGTTTGAAAAATGAAAGTAATATACTGAGACTTTAATGCTATGACTGCAACTAAAAAATATACTCTTTTAAGTACTGATTCCAACATAATCCTTTATGGGTAGATGGGGACCTTGTTTTATCTAATAGCTACAAAATAACCTCTGAATACCTAATTGAGAATTTGTTTGGTACTGAGTTGGTCAAGCTCTGCAACTCTCAAGACCTAATAATTTGCAATGGAGTAATGAAGTGGTCAAAATCCAACTAGATGACTTGTATTCATGGTTTAGGTAGTAGTGTTTTATATTATGTGATATCTAATATTCCTGTTTCCAACCAAATAACAACTTTTGACCTTTTAAATGACCATAAGCCTAACTCTGATCATAAACCTTTAACCCTAATTCTAAAATTTTCCATGCAAAAGAGCATCATTGAAGAGAATTATGATAATCAAAGGAATTTGTTCTTTGACAAAAGTAAAGTTGACATTTTCTTAAAGGATTTAAATAGTAAATTAAATATCCTAACTCATAAGGACAACATTGAAGAACTCTACCATAATTTGACATCTACCCTTTCCACTTGTTTTAACAAGTTATGTTTCAACGTGTCCTATAAAAATAATAATAGAACGACCAACCCTTGGTATGATAAAGAATGTAAAATTGCTAGGAAATCCATTAGGGATGCTTCTAATGAGTCCATAAAACTCGATAAGATCAACACCTAGAAAGCCCTAATTAAAAGAAAAAAAAAAAACTATATCAATAAAAGGCAAGAGAAACTTTCACAACTATATAAGTTGTATCCTAAGAAGATTTGGAGCCAAATTCTAAAGCACAATATTAAAGAAAATAATAGGATTCCCTTAAGGTATTGAAATTCCTACCTTAAAATCCTTTACGAGTTCCCTTATTCCATGGACACCATTCCTATTGTCCCTGTAAAGGAAGAAGTATTTTCTTTAAATGACATAGACTTCGGGTTAAGCCGCTTGCAAATGGGAAAGCTAAGGACATTGAAGGCTACCAACATGAAATTTTTAAACTCAAAGGGTCAATCCTTATCCCTCACATACATAAGATCATCAATTTAGCAGTCAAACAAAGCTTCTCTAAACTGTGGACGCAAAGCCTCATTGTTCCTATTTTTAAAAATGGGGATAGAAACATTCCGTGTAATTATAGGACCATTATGATTAGCCTGATTTTAGCCAAGCTTTATGGAATTATTTTGGAAAAGAAGATTAGCCTTTGTCTAGAAAGTCACGATAAAAGAGCTAAAGGCTAGGCCAGGTTTAGGAGATATGATTCAACTGTGAACCATATTGTTACCTTTAATATCATTGCAAAGGAGTTCTTCAATACTAACACCAATCTTTTTTGTTGTTTTGTTGACTTTAGAAAAACTTTTGACATGGTTCCTGTGAAAAAACTTTGGAATAGGTTGGAAGAAATAAAATTGCGTCTCGAGTTAAGGGTTGTTGCAATAAGAATGTATGAGAATGTTATTTCTAAGTTTAAAAACACTAAGGGCTGGTCAAAAGAGATTAACTACAATATCAGAGTCAAACAAGGTTGTCCCTTGTCCCCTACCCTTTTTGTCATATACAATGACAAGTTAGAATATTGCTTGGAAAAATGAGGATGTGTCGGCCCTACTCTCTCTGGTATAGTCATCAATCTTCTTCTTTATGCCGATGATATCATTCTTGTGGAAAGGAGTCCGCATGATCTTGAAAACCAACTAAGAATCCTCAAGGATTTTTGCTCCAATATGGGTATGACTGTTAATACTAATAAGACTAAGGGCATGATTATTAAATCTAATAAGATCCCTTATGATATATCTATATATGAAAACAACAAATTGGAGGAAGTTACTTGATACAAATATCTTGGAATTGATATTCACCACAAGCTCGATTGGAATTATAGCATCGAGAAAAGGATTATTCGGGAATGGAAAACTTATTATGGTCTTGAAAACAATTGTAAATGAGTTGATATTGGTATTTGGGATAATAAAAAAATCCTCTTTGAGACTATTGTTACACCTCTTATTCTTTATGGATGTGAAGTCTAGGGTTGTATTATCTCTCGTGAATCCTGGAGAAAGATAGAGAAAATACAAAAGAATTTTATAACCTATAATCTCAAAATTAAACGAAATATCTCTTATCACATCCTCCTCTTAGAAACAACCCTCTCCCCCATTGAGAGCATGGCTATGACTAGATACCTAATGTATAATAACAAGTTAAACAACATGGACGACAAGAGACTTCCTAAAGTTGCTTCAAATCAAGTCATAACCACCATCAACTCAAGAGAGGATCGAATAAAGATGCCTAGTCTTGGATAAGTATTGGGGAATGATGGAAGAAACCATTTTGAAAAATAAAGATACCATTAAAAAAAAGTCGAATTAAAATTTAAGGAGAAATTGTAGTGTGATAAAGGGTTCGAGGAAAAAAGAAAATTAAGGTATTATAAGGATGTAATCAACTCTAATCTAGAAGAGAAAAATTATCTATTTGTTTTGCCAAGTTTAAAGAAAAGAAAAAGCATTGCTAAGATAAGAACAAATTCTCACCACCTCCATAGTGAAACTGGTTGTTGGTCAATTCCTAAAACGCCATGTAATGAATGAGTGTGTCACCTTTGTGACACTAAGAAGGTTGAAGATGAAAAACATTTTCTCTTAGATTGTCCAGCCTATACCCATATTAGATCTCATTTTCAAAATATTTATCACAATATCAACCTTCCTAACCTCTTAACTCAACAAAAGTATAGTAATCTTGGAAAGCTTCTCTTAATGGTTTTTGAGAACAGAAACAAAATTCTAAAAAATTGCAAGTAATCACTAACCCTCTTAAAAATCGATAAAACAATTCAATCTTAGTGCACATTAATCATTATCATCATCATATGTTATATAATTAAAATAATTATATATTTTATATTCCATATATTAATTTAATTAATATATACACTAATTGTTGATATGCATAGTAGTTTAAATATTACTTAAACTAATATAATATATGGATTCAACTGTGAGATATTACTCATGTATCTCATATAATATAACTACTATTATATGAATACTCGATATATTAATTTGACTAATATAATTAATACTAAAAATATCTATATTAAGTGAAATCACTTATAATACACCCCATATATAATATATGGCTTGTATCTAGTATAATACTCTATATATAATATATATATAATATAGGGTATATATAGAGAATCACCTATAATACACCCCATATATAATATATGGCTTGTATCTAGTATAGTACTATATATATAATATATAGTACTATAGGGTATATATAGGGAGTGCAAGGTATTATATTATACTACAATTATTTATATAGGGAGTACAAGGTATTATATTATAATAAAATTATTTATATAGGGAATAGAAGGTATTATATTATAATAAAATTATTTGATTATTTGTTTGGAGATATTTTTATTTAAAATGTTTTTTAAATTCTACATACTCTATCATATCATAAAATTAACTTTGCAAGGGTATTATTTAAAGTTCAAGTCTGTAGTATGTTAGTTAAGTGGATGGCAAGTTCTAAACACCCAATGATTTATATAAGAAGTACAAGGTATTAAAGTATAATACAATTATTTATTTATATAAGGAGTACAAAATATTAAAATATAATACAATTATTTGATTATTTATATAAGGAGTACAAAGTATTATATTATAATATAATTATTTGATTATTTGTTTAGAGAATTTTTTATTTATTTAAAATGTCCTTCAATTCTACATATTCTATCATATAATTAATTTACATATTCTATCATATAATTAACTTTGCATATTCTATCATATAATTAACTTTGCACAGGGTATTTAAAGCTCAACTCTTTGTAGTAGGTTAGTTATGTGGATGGCAAGTTCTAAACACCCAAGACATAAGGCATAATAATAAATAGTTGAGCAAAATGGATAATGGCAATTGAATATCGAATACTCTTAAATCCAAAAACATGTGTACACTATGTTTGTGGATTTATAAACCTATTGCTAAATACTTAAATCCCATTATGGTCCACATAGGGGAAACATTTTCCAAAAACATGTATATACTATGTTTGTGGATTTATAAACGTATTGCTAAATACTTAAATCCCATTATGGTCCACATAGGGGAAACATTTTCCTTTCTAGCATGTCGAATGAAAAAAATGAATTTTACAGGAAGATTTAGTTTCATATATTAAAATCCATCACATGAATTTTTACAAGAAGATTTAGCTTCATATATTAAAGTGCAAGTGCATAACATAAATATTCTTATTTTGATATCTTCATATATTCACCCATGTGAAACACATAATTTCACTAATAACATAGGTCACCGTTTTAGAGTAATTTGTTTGTTTGCTTTCTTGTCACAAGAATTTGTTTGAATAGTAAAATTTATGTAGGAAGTAATGTTTCGAGGATTCAGAGGAATCACAATATTGTTTATGGCCAATGTTTTGAGTCCATATCATAACTCATCATGAGGACATCTAAGCTTGGATAAAGAAGAAATTAAAGAATTGAGATATATAATAAACTTAGGGAAAAAATTATAATTTTGAAGTCGACTTCTAAAAACTTAAAATTAATAATAAAAAGATTAGATTTTTTTCATATTAAATTATTAATTAATTTATAATATTTTTTATTAATTTTAATATATTATTTATAAAATTTTATTAATATTAATTAAAGAATAAATTTCTTATATGTTTATAAAAGTGTTTAAAATAAAATAGATTATTTTGAAATAATGATGCTTAATTATATTCAAGTTTATTAATAATATCTATGTTTGATTATTAGTTTTATTTAATTGTATTAATGTAATAATTTAATGATGTAATATTTGTTTTTCTTGAATGATGAGAGGAAGACACATGAAGATTTTGTCTTTTGGTGTCCACCTCAATTTGTTTGTTTCCTTACTATCTTGAATCGCGAATGATAGAGGAAAGACTACATGAAGATTTTGTCTTTTGGTATCCCCTTATGTTAAATAAATAAATCACTCATAACATACGTTGCTGCCCCGCAGGAATCGCCAAACTATGATGGACTCTAGCGTTCTAAAACTGAAATGTTCCTTCACCACTCGATCCAGTTCGCCACTTATTTCTATATAATTAGACCATTCGCTCCCCTAGATGAATCGCCAAACCATTATCGAATATAATGTCATAAAAATGGAATCTTTCCTTTACACCACAAGATCAACTTGGCCAAATATTTTAGAACCTTGGCTATCCCATACGATCTCCGAACCATGATGGAATGGAAATTTTTTCTTCCACCATATGAATATGTTGGCCACTTATTCCCGTTAATGAATACATTTTTGGCTCGTGCAATATTTCCAACAGTAGGCCCCTTTACAATGCTTTAATCTAAAGTTAATGCATGTGAAAACTCTCTTTTTTAATTCTTATAAAAAAAAAATTCAAATTCTCCATTTAAAAAATGCTCTTATTTAATTTAATACATGTATTCACTATTACAAAAGGTGCATATAAAATTTAGGGGTTTAAAGAGTTTATCTAAGTAAATTTTACAATGATTAGGTTCACTCGTTAAGGAAGAGGCAATAATTTTTTCTCTTGAGATTTTCTTATAACTAACAACTAACTTAGATTCATTTTAAATATAAATCTATCAAATTTCTTAATGTGTAAATTTTAATTTTCATTTTAAATTTTAATTTCTTAATTATTTTTGATAAATTCTTATAAAAGAAATTTCAAATTCTTTATTTAAAAATTGGTGTTATTTAATATTACAAAAGGTACATATAAAATTCAGGTTTTTGAACATTTTGATCTAACTAAATTTTACAATGATTAGGTTCACTCATCTAAGGAAGAGGCAATAAAATTAGGTTCACTCGTGTTAGCATTCTGTAAATTTGTTTTGGCTAATAAACAAACAACATAGGTAACTGTTTCAACCTACTTTAGAGCTGAGGCACTAGCCTGGTCAACTCGGAGAGGGATCTCTCGGGTCACTTGATATTCCTTTAGAAACTGGTGGCTAGATTTGGTTTGTTTTGGGTTTTTTTAATAAAGTTGCTAGCAAGGAATGGGAGGAACACTTTGCAATATGGAGTCAAAATTCTGAAATTGAATGAAAACATTGAGTGGCTTGTAGAACTCTCCAGAGGATAAAAGATAAATAGGGAAATGAATCTGAGTTATAACTTGAACTTAATTAGAGTGGTAAGAGGAAAGAAAAACAAATAACTACATCATAGCATTACAAGAATGAATTATGAATTAAAGCTAAGAAGAAACATGCACAATTTAAATTGCTTAAGCCAAAAGCATCAAATGATGAGTTCTAGACCTTTAACTCTCCAATTTAAACAGAAGAAAAATGTATATGGCATAAAAGATCACAGGAAACACATACAACGAGAGAATACAAAGCTCATATCACCACCATTAGAATCTTTTCATAGAGACTTCAAAGTTGTTGCATATGTATTCAATTCAGCCCCAGAAAATTACAATGAAGTTTAGAACAACCACAATTGTGCCCTTGCACTTTTGCCCGCCAATAGTACACTCATAACCTCTAATACTTATACAATTCGAGTTCCTTCAGTGTGCAACATGTTACAATAACTAAATGAAACGTTTTAGCTTCTACAATGATTACAAATGACACTTTTCATAAAAAAATGTTTCATGATCCCTGTAGATTCCTCTAACGCTCAAGATCCTTCCTCTTCCACGATCTCTTTGAAATGTCACTCATAATATTTCAAATATAATGGCATTTATCCATATTATCATTAAACATTTGAGAATAATATATTTGAAATAAAAATAATTTCCATAATTTAATTCATGTCTGTGGTTTTTAAAACCATGTCTTGTTTGCCCAATTCACCATTTCATTGTAAAAAACATTTACTATTACCATTTTCCTCTAAAAAACATTTACTGTGTAATGTTTTCCCAATTTACCGTTTCACCGTGAAAAAATATTTAATGTGTGTTTTTATCCAGTTTACCATCTTTGGTAAAATACATTTTATCTTCTTTTAATTTTGTAAATCTTTGGATAAACAATTATCCAAGTCTTGTTCAGGTGCATCTTCCCATTTAAATCTTTTGCACAAACATTAATTCCTTTAATTTGTAAAACTTGAATTTTGCCTCTGTAAAACCTTTTCACGGTGAAGAGGAATTTCATTTATTAGAAATTCCATATTTGTTGTTGAAATGCACTCCTAGAAAAATGCCGCACATTAAACATATGATAAATTATGCATTTATTACATCGGGCTTTGACTGGAGTGGTTTAATTCAAACTGTTTTTACCTCCGATGTGCTCCACTTAAACACACGTGTCCACCAAATACCATGATAGTTTTTCCCTGCGTGCCTTCACAAAATTAACCTCCACACTACTTCAATCCCCGATATGTATGTGTTCCTTCCATCCAACCTTTGACTTTTCCACATTACAAATTGAAATTTGTTCCCATGATTTGACATGATTCCATAAATTGAATATTCGATTAAATATCAATATAAACATTTCAATATAAAAATATTTATGTTAATAATAATAACCCTTTTTCTATTTTCTAAGGAATTTGGGCTTATGAGGTTTAACGCATGACTTTGTGGATAGGATGAGGGTACTTAATAAACGGAATATGTTTTTTTATTTTCAATGGGAATATGAAAATAAGGGTACAAATGAATGAAGTGACAAAACAAAGGGATTTAGATAAGAATTAAGGTTAGGTTTAGGCTTGGGATGTTTTCCAAATATTTGAATCATGGAGGACATGACTATTTTGGATGATCAATTGAGTGAAGATTTTAGGTGATGGTAGCTTGACAGAGCTCGTGAAAAAGTTTGAAAATCAGAGTGGAAAAATAACACAAGGAGAAAATGCATTGGGAAAAATTAATGCAAATTAGCCAGTGATCTACAGTCCATCGAGTCTCACCAACTTTAGATATCGGGGGTTGGAAAAAACGGTTTTGGGTAGACTGCTTTTCGCCCCGATGCGCCTCTGAGGGTGCCACGCATCCACGAATGAAACCAAGATAGTTTTCTCCAACTTATTTTCACATAATTAAACTTTGTGCTATTTCACCACCCGATATGTGCTTTAGTTGTTGATCTAGGCCATTTCAAGATCTACGGTCTATCAGGCCCAATCACCTTCCCGTCTCCACTAGATTTATCCATATCCGCCATATGTGACCCTATCCTCTAAACTATCGCGCCTACATCTTGATGTATCTCTTCGCTAAATTTCCGAGACTTGGATCCTATCTGAAAAATTGTTATGGTGATAACATAGGCTCCTACTGGGGATGCTATCCTCCCTGCGAGGTAGCAAAGAACTGTTGACCCGGTGCATGATCCATTGGGTTGTTCCCAAGACATGTGTTTGTACCCTGCTCTGACCTGTCACTGGTATCTATTCAAAATCGAACTCTGTACACTACTCTCAACTGGATACTGAACACTGAATACACTACTAAAATATGACTGTACACAATATTGGAAATCCAAACTGAAAAATGCTTGACCAACAAGATTATTTTCACACTTCTACCTACCCTAAAATTGTTGAAATGATACTCAATCAAGTGAAATCAAAATGCCAACGCAAACATGAAATCATTTTATCCACTGTTTTTTTTACTTTGCACAAGTTTTTCCCAAATCCTACTTACTGATACTTCATTCGAAAATTCATCCATAAATCCAAATCTCAAAAAATTAAAAACATTTGTATTTTTCACTACCTCCAATAAAATTGCAAATGGATCCTCTAAAATATGCACAAAACAACAATCATGTTTCACCCCTCCCACTACATTTTTGTTTTCATGTGATTTAACATGTTGATTTCCACCAAGAGGCTGAAAAATCTTCTGAGACTGCTGGAAATAACAATCTTATGAATCAAAAGACAATGTTGGCTAAAAGGAGACCTCTGGTGGAAAGAAATCCATGTCTAACAATGATGTTGATTTACCATCCTCTTTATTTACAAGTTGGTAGTTGAGCACCAGCTGTAAATCTAAACTGAGATAACCTCTCATGTAATCAACAACAGGATCATTAAATGCATGAGAAGGTTGTTGGTATTCCTCACTGATAACAATTCATTGATGTAAAACACAACCACTATGAATGCAATCAGACTTCCCTACTTCCTCTGTTATCTCATGATTTTATTTCAACAATTCAAAGGAAGAAAATCATAATGGAAGATAGTTTTCATTTGCAGGTCCATTGCTTTCTTCATATTTAGCATCATGCCTAGAGAATTTCTGATTTGAAACATTATAGACATATTGTTTCAACAGTTCGAAAGAGGAAAAACACAATGGTAAGGTTCTTTCACCAGATTCAAAACCTTCTTCATTTTTTTCACTGCTTTCATAGGAACATTTTTCAATTTCTTTGGATTTCTGAACACACTTATTTTCAGATTTGTCTTCGACCAATGGCTGCAAATTTGTACTGAAAATGCCTTCTATATAACAAGTACCAGGGTCATCAAACACATGAGAAGATTGCTACAATTTCTCGTCAATTTTTTCCAGTGAATCAGTGGGATTTGGCATTAACACACATTCCTTTGCTTCAATGATGATAAATTAGGATTTTGTTTCAAAAAATTGAATGAATAAAAGCATAAAGGTAAGTAATTCCCTTTAGTTGATTCAATACTTTATTCTTTGTAACTGTGATATGTAGGTTGATTTCTCTCATTACACTATTGAAATGAAACATTTTCTGATAGAGAACATGTAGTTGGTTTTTCTAGGGAACCAACATCATAGTCATCATCATATTCATCATATATAGACAAATCAAAAACATATGCAATGTCATATAGAAAGAACAAACTTGGAACATCAACCTGTTCTTCAACAAACTGATTTACAAATTCATCTTCTTGGCTGTCTACAAATGAATACATAAAACAATCATCCCCCTTCTTATCATGGGATGGATCATAAGCTAAATAATCACCTCCTCTTTCAACAAGTGGAATATAATTTTTTGAAAAATCATTAGCATTAGAAACTTCAAGACGACCTATTATATTATCAATTCTATGCTCAAGATTTCAATCAACTATTTTCTATTCATATTCACTTTCATGTTCTTGAGCATTCAACCCCTCATTTTGGATTTGTTTACATGCTTGGATGTTGTCTTGAATGTCATGAGCATAATTAAACATTTGTTGTAAGGAATTATGTATTCTTTCCATCAAGAGGAAAGACAAATTTGGATGAAGGGTAGTTGCATAATTGAGCATGACAACAACTTCAGTGGGTTGAATTTCTTCGGACAAATTGTAATAGATACTAGAAAACTCTCTACTGAATATATAAATAGTTTCATTGCTCTTCTTGTTGTAAAACTGAGAGGGGGGGTGAATCAATTGTTACCATGATTAAACAATTATGCTTATTTTAAACTCTCTACAGAGCACTCAATGACAATCACAATAATGCAGGGAAGTAAGAAATAAAACATTCATCATCATTCACACATATGATATACACAGAGACAAATATTTCTTGAGGAAACCCATAAAGGGTAAAAACCTATTCTTCTTTATATGATAAGTAATATTTACATTTTCTAGATTATCATACTTATGAGAAACAACTCATAATGAGGATACAACCTCTATTTTGCAAGCTGCTACTTGCTGAGAGCACCAACTCTTTGTTTTCTCTAGCACCTACTAGAAGGAAGTACCAACTCTCTGGTTTCTCTAGCACCCACTAGAAGGAAGCACCAACTCCCTAGTTTCTCTAGCACCCACTAGAAGGAAGCACCGACTCCCTAAGTGTTATAGCAACAAATGGATGGAAGCACCAACTTCTAGTCACATAGGCACCAACCTGTAAAACAGAGAACAACAGTTCTCCATTGCACCACCCTGCCACCCTAGTTTCTTTGGCTGCAACTAGATGGAAGCTACAACTCCCTGTGTTCAAGCACCCACTTGAACCTCTGAGAACAATAGTCCTCCCTAGCACCTCCCTACCACCCTGAAATATAAAGTTTGATATATATAAATTTTTCACAGTGATATAATATTTATCATTGGCTTACCAAGCTTATCACTGTTCTGCTATGCTGCTCTGCTCTCCTGTATCAGTGTCTCTCTGCCTGCATCTTCTTTCACTTTCTGATCTTTTGTTTTTCTCTACAAGTGCACCTCAGTCTTCTTTTACTGTCTCAGTTATGCATCTCTGTTCTTTGCTTCTACTGCTCTTTATACTTTGTGTGCCATGTCCCATCTATGCACCATTCCCCTTTTGTGCATTTCAGCTACTACACTCTACCTCCTTCTACACACCTTAATCACTCTCAACAACAACCCCCATATCTTATTTGTTTTGCATTCTTATAGTCTCTATGCACCTTGTGCATGCTCTATGCGCCATGCTTCTGCATGCTCTCCCCATGTCGAGTGCTCTACCTGATCATGATTGCAACTCTTCAACTACTCTGGTGGTTAAACCCATGTGTCCATCATCACTGGGTGTTATGCCAAGATTCCTTAGCCTCTCTGGAAGTCAATACTCTTCGTCTTCTCTGACATAGTCGAGCTCATTCCCTCTGTTGCAGTTCTAGGCTCCAACGGTCGTCCATCTCTCAATAGTCTGTATGAACACCCTTCATTTCATTGTAAGATGCCTCGAGACCATTCAACTTCTCTAGCAATCACCCTGAAGTCTCTTCGAGTCCTCTGGAAGAAACCATCAATGGTTTCTAGAATTTACACTACGAACCTTGAAATAGAGCTTAGCTATGCTAGCTCCTTCCACTTACGTGACCATCGACGGTGACCACCAGCTACATCGACATTTCAGCATTTTAGCATTTGACATTTCAACATTCCTATGATGAAGTGTCTCGACACTCCAAGTCACGATCCTCGAAATGGAGCTTGGTTGCACTAGCTCCTTCCTCCATCTTCCACATATGTGACAATTGGCTATGATGACAGCCTTATTCGAGAACGTATTTTACACTTTCACATTTCGAGGATTTTTTGATGAGTCGTCTCGACTCTTCATGTCACGAGATCTGAAATAGAGCTTGGCTTCTATAGCTCTACTCTCCATCTCTTCAACGATGTGATCACTGCCAGTGACCAAGCGCTTATTCATAAAGTGCTTTCACAATTTCACATTTCGGCATTTCGACATTCCTGTGGTTAAGTGTTTCGACACTCCAACTCTCGGTATCCAAAACCTACACCAAAAGGTGTTTTTTGCATTTCGGCATTTCGACACTTCGGCATTCCTATGGTGAAGTGTTTCAACACTTCCAACTCCCGGTATCCGAAACTCTGAAATGGAGTCAGATCAATGGTCTAGTATTTCGACGTTTCGCATTTTGATGTTTCGACATTTCTGTGATGAAGTGTTTCGACACTTCCAACTCCCGGTATCTGGAACTCCGAAATGGAGTCAGATCAACGGACCGGTATTTTTGTGTTTTGCATTTCGACATTTCACAATTTATGTGATGAAGTGTTTCGACACTTCCAACTCCCAGTATCCAGAACTCCAAAATGGAGTCAGATCAACGGTTCGGTATTTCAGCGTTTCACATTTTGGCATTTCACGATTTCTATGATGAAGTGTGAGTTTCCTTGACATGTCCAACTCTTGGTATTCGATACCCCAGTTGATGTGTCTGTTTTGGGATTTCGACATTTCACATTTCACAGCTTCAGGACTCCTGTGATGAAGAGTCTTGACTCTTGACTCCTCCAACTCTTGATATCTGAAACTCTGGTTGATGTGCCTGTTTCAGGATTTCGGCGTTTCGCATTTCGCAGCTTCGGGACTCTTGTGATGAAGAGTCTCGACTCTTGACTCCTCCAACTCCCGGTATTCAAAACTCTGAAACGTCATGGTTTCACATTTCGCGATTTCATCATTCTTGTCATGAGTTTCCTTGACACCTCCAACTCCCAGGGATTTCGGTGTTTCGCATTTCACAACTTCGAGACTCCTGTGTTGAAGAGTCTCGACTCTTGACTCCTCCAGCTCTCGGTATCCGAAACTCGAAAATGGAGTCAAATCAATGGTCCACGATCTCCCTTTTATCAACGACTCAGATTAAGTCATGGTTTTGCATTTCACGATTTCAACATTCTTGTCGTGAGTGTCTTTGCTTGACTCCTCCAACTTCCGGTATCTGAAACTTCGAAATGGAGTTTACTCTTCTGATCTTTCCATGCCATCATGAATGCTGATCTTCCTTGCCTGCCTATTTTCCATTGTTGTCTCCCAACTCTAAACCTACCAAACGCCGCTACTATCTTTCCTGTAACCATACCTTTGTCGTTGTTGTTCTTGCCATCAATAACTGTAAGCATGATATCGTTGTTGTTGTTCTTGCATGTAGACATGCCATCATTGTTGTTTTTATTTCCATCAATCACAAGCATGCTCTTCTTGTAAACATGCCAACAATCTCCCCCTTTGGCATTGATGGAAACCCTGAACGACTGTGCTAATATGTTTGGACCTCCAACTGTAGCATCCAGCCCAGACCACTCCTTTTCTCCCCCTTTGACATCAATGTCAAAGAAAACATGCTCCCCCTGAGCTTTTGCAGTATGTTTAAGAGGTATCAGATATTCATCCAACACAAACTCCCCCTGACATGATGAACTCTCTTATTTGAGGCTTGCAGAATATTTATATCTAAACCAGAGTCTTCTCCTTCTGATTCTTGGACCTGTTCATCTTCATCTTCCATTGTATCCTCTATAGAATAATCAAAATTACTCACCTCTCTTACTGGGACTCCTTCATCAACCTTTTCTTGTCATAATTGGATGACTCCCCCTCTCACTTTTATCTCTCTGCTTCTTACTATTTTCCCCTTTTGTTCCTAAAAGGTTAGCTTTCCTTGACAAGGTCTTTCCTCTTGTTATCTCTACAGGATGTCATGTATATCATTTGGTAAAACAAAATGTTGTTGTTGAAGATGTTGCTGTCCTACTGACACATTGTGTAATTGTAGCTTGTACTTTTCAAACAATCCTTGGATCTCCCCATTGATTCTCATTGATCTCTATTACTACAATTTCATTTTTCTTCCATGATGCATACAATCCATGGCTTTTATGACCATATTCAATCATAAGAAAAAACCGCTACAACCACTCTCATACCTGCTTTTCTTTTTCACAGACGAAGGACCTGTATCAGGTTTCTTAGGAGTACTTATTTCTTCCTTGTTGTATCTAATACCAGATTTATCATTTGGTGATCTCTGACTATCCAAGATTTTATCCAGGGTCATGGAACTGTTCAAGAACTTGATTTGGGTGTTTGACTTCTCAACCTTCAAAAATTCTGCTTCCATCTTATGAAATTATTCTTCTCCTACTTCTTCCATGGGATAAATGCTAACTGAGCATTCTTTTATTGTATCTGAATCTTCTTCTTTGCTTGTAGGGGAGGATTCAATATCAACATCATTAATTGTCCTTATGCCTTTATTCACCACTTGTCCTGAGTTTACATTTACCTTACACTCTTTGGACATGAACACCTCTTCACTGCCTCTGTCACACTTTTGACTTGTACTGAGAAAATTATGTTTCAGACCATCCACAAGCAGAACGTACTGGGCATCTCCTTTGTCATTACTCAAACTCATCATCCCTCTATCCTTGATTTTACCTGGTTCATCATTTTCAAGGATCACATTTCCTGTTTTTCTTTTACTTATGGACAGAAGCTTATCCTTGTCTCCAGTCATGTGTTTGGAACATCCACTGTCTATATTCCCAGAGGCCTTTTGCTTTTGAGTTGAAAGTGCTAGACCACATTTTTCACTATCTTTCCTTTTCCATGTCCTGGCCTTTCTATCTAAGAACTTTATCCTTGGATCTGCTTTGTAATTCTTCAGATGGCATTTTGTAGCTTTGTGGCCAAAGTTGTGATAGTTATAGCATTCAATATCATTGTTCAATAGGTCAAAGTTATTCTTGCAGTGATGTCTACTCATTGACTATTTATTATTTCTTGACCTCCTCAGTTTCATGTCTCTAGACTTAATTTGGCAATTTGCAATCTGTGATGGTTTGTTACTTGGTTGTATCATTCTTTGTTGTGGTAGATATTTATTCCTTGGAAATCTTAATTTCTCATGTCTAAGTCTTAAGGAACAATTTACAGCTTTGTGACCAAAGTTAGAACAGTAGAAACAATATCCATAGAAAAACTCTTTGTACTTCAAAAATGGTTGTCTTCTTTGAGCTAATCGATTTATTCCATGCTGATGATTTCCTTGAGTAGGGAGTGTATTATTTCCGTGTTCTACAGATTTAGTTCTGGCACCTTTTTCTTTACTCCTCCTCGGTGGTTGATTATCTTCATTTGTTTCTGCAGATTTGTTTTCGTCATTGGTTGTAGATTTGAAAAACTTGATGAAGTCTTTGTTGCTTGGATGACCACTACTTGATCCCTCTTCATAACCCAAAATTGTTTTCAACTCTGGATTCCTTTGCTGATTCAGAATGGTGGCTAATCCTTCTGAAGCTTTGATACTTGACAGATTCTGATGATACAAGGCTTGAAACTTCTCCAACTCTTTCCTAGTATTCACTACTTCTTCTAGAGCTTTACAACTTGCCTTCTTTTCTAATAGTTGTTGTTTCAGAATGTCCTCGATTTTATTTGCCTCTTCTAATTCCACTTTTAGTAGGGTAAAGTCTTCATTAGGCTATTTACTGTCTTTCTCGAACTGTATCAACAAATATTTTTTATTTCTGTTCTTAATTCTGAGTTTGTCAATCTCTTCCATTGCACTGATCAGTTCTCCTTCCATATCAACCACAACTTCTTCATCATTATCATCATTGTCTGTGCTCTCATTATCATAATCCTCTTTGTCCATAAGCGTGAAGTCATTTACCTTATCTTCACAGGAAGAGTCACTATCGGTGTCTTCTAAGGAGTCATCATTGTTTATGAATAAACTTTTCTTTCTATCAAATCTTTTGGATTTGTACTTCTCTTCACCTTCAGAGTTCTGATCATGTTTCTTGTGAGGACATTTATTTTCAAAATGACCTATCTTACCATAGTTGAAACATTTGAAGGGAAGCTTACCTTGGTACTTGCCTGATCCTTTGTTTAGTCTTCTCACAAATTTTTCTTCAATTTCATCAGGCTTAGAATCTTCATTCTTAACTTCTTTAAATGATTCTTCTCTAGAGGTGGTTTTATCTGTAACTATCCTCATTTCATATGCAGTCAACATTCCTAGAAGTTGATCAAACTCCAAGGTTTTTAGATCATTAAGTTCTTCTATAGTATAGACATTCGAGTTGAACCTATCTGGTAGAGATCTCAAAATTTTCTGAACTAAAGAAGGTTCCTCAATTTTTTCACCAAGTGCTTTCATTGCATTTACCAGTTCTTCAACTCTCGGAAAGTATCTTCCAATAGTTTCATCTTCTTTCATCTTCAACTATTCAAAATGTACTCTGTAGGTTTGAAGCTTGGTGTCCTTTACCTTCTCATTACCTTCATAATTTTTAATGAGCTTGTCCAACATTTCTTTGGCAATTCCTAGGTGTATAACTTTTATGAATTATGCTTCTGCAAGCCCACTCAAGATAGCATTCATAGCCTTAGTGTTGAAGCTAAATTCTAGCTTGTCATCCTTATTAGCTAGTACAACTGGCTTTACATAACCAATATCTACCACATCCTAGACATCTGCACCTAAATCCATTATGTAGGTTCTCATTCTAACTTTCCAGAAGGCAAAGTTTGTTCCATTGAACAAAGGGGCCTTATTGGTTGAATTTATTTCATGGCTTGACATGTTTAATCTCTAGGATCTACCCTTAGATAAAAGGGGCTGCATCTGATACCAATTGTTGGACAACTGAGAGGGGGGGGTGAATCAGTTGTTACTGTGCTTAAACAATTATGCTTATTTTAAACTCTTTACAGAGCACTCAATGAAAATCACAATAATGCAGGGAAGTAAGCAATAGAACATTCAACATCATTCACACATATGAGATACACAGAGACAGATATTTCCTAAGGAAACCCATAAAGGGTAAAAACCTCTTCTTCTTTATATGATAAGTAATATTTACATTCTGTACATTATCATACTTATGAGCACCAACTCATATTGAGGCTACAACCTCTATTTTGGAAGCTGCTACTTGCTGACATCACCAACTCTCTGTTTTCTCTAGCACCTACTAGAAGGAAGCACCAACTCCCTGGTTTCTCTAGCACCCACTAGAAGGAAGAACCAACTCCTTAGTTTCTCTAGCACCCACTAGAAGGAAGCACCAAATCCCTAGTTTCTCTAACACCCACTAGAAGGAAGCACCAACTCCCTAAGTGTTCCAACACCAACTAGATGGAAGTACCAACTTCCAGTCACACAGGCACGAACCTATAAAATAGAGAACAACAGTTCTCCCTTGCACCACCCTACCACGTTGGTTTCTCTGGATGCAACTAGATGGAAGCTACAACTCCTTGTCTTCAAGCGCCCACTTGAACCTCTGAGGAAAAAAGTCCTCCCTAGCACCTCCCTACCACCCTGAAATATAAAGTTTGATATATATAAATTTGTCACAGTGATACAATATTTATCATTGGCTTACCAGGCTTATCACTGTTCTACTATGTTTCTATGCTCTTCTGTATCAATGTCTCTCTGTCTGCATCTTCTTGCACTTTCTGATCTTATGTTTTTCTCTACAAGTGCACCTCAGCCTTCTTTTACTGTTTGAGTTATGCATCTTTGTTCTTTGCTTCTGCTGCTCTTTATCCTCTGTGCGCCATGTCCCATCTATGCACGATTCCTCTTATGTGCATTTCATCTATTTCACTCTACCTCCTTATACACACCTTAATCACTCTCAACAACAACCCCCATCTCTTCTTTATTTTACATTCTTATAGTCTATGTGAACCTTGTGCATGCTCTATGTGCCATGCTTCTGCATGCTCTTCCCATGTCGAGTTCTCTGCTTGATCATGATTGCAACTCTTCAGCTTCTCTGGTAGTTAAACCCATGCGTCCATCATCACTGGGTGTTATGACAAGATTCCTTATCCTCTCTAGCAGTCGAGACTCTTCGTCTTCTTTGTCACAGTTGATCTCATTCCCTCTATTGTAGTTCCAGGCTCCAACAATCGTCCATCTCTCAACAGTCTGTATGAACACCCTTCATTTCATTGCAAGATGCCACGAGACCCTTTAGCTTCTCTGGCGATCACCCTGAAGTCTCTTCGAGTCCTCTGGCAGAAACCATTAGTGGTTTCTAGCAGTTATAGTGCAAACCTTGAAATGGAGCCTAGCTATGCTAGCTCTTTCCACTTACGTGACCACTTGCGGTGACCACCGACTACATCGACATTTCGGCATTCTTGTGATGAAGTCTCTCAACACTCCAAGTCGTGATCCACAAAATGGAGCTTGGTTGCACTAGCGCCTTCCTCCATCTTCTAAATATGTGACCACAACCGTATTCAAGAATGTATTTCACACTTTCACATTTCGGGGATTCTGTGATGAGTCGTCTCGACTCTTCATTTCACGAGCTCCAAAATAGAGCTTGGTTTCTATTTATCTTCTCTCCATATCTTCGACAATGTGATCACCGGTGGTGACCAAGCGCTTATCCATAAAACGCTTTCGCAATTTCACATTTCGGCATTTCAACATTCCTGTGGTGAAGTGTTTTGCCACTCCAACTCCCGGTATATGAAACCTACACCAAAAGGTGTTTTTCACATTTCGGCATTTCGGGACTTTGGAATTCCTGTGGTGAAGTGTTTCAAAACTTCCAACTTCCGGTATCCAGAACTCTGAAATGGAGTCAGATCAACGGTCCAGTGTTTCGACGTTTCGCATTTCGCGTTTCAACATTTCTGTGATGAAGTGTTTCGACACATCCAACTCCCGGTATCCGGAACTCTAAAATGGAGTTAGATCAACGTTTCGGTATTTCGGCATTTCACATTTTGACATTTCATGATTTCTATGATGAAGTGTTTCGACACTTCCAACTCCCGGTATCTGAAATTCCGAAATGGATTCAGATCAACGGTTCGGTATTTCAATGTTTCACATTTTGACATTTTGCAATTTCTGTGATGAAGTGTGAGTTTCCTTGACACCTCCAACTCCCGGTATCTGAAACCCTGGTTGATGTGCCTGTTTTAGGATTTCGGCGTTTTTCATTTCACAGCTTTGGGACTCCTGTGATGAAGAGTCTCAACTCTTGACTCCTCCAACTCCCGGTATCTGAAACTCTGGTTGATGTGCCTATTTTAGGATTTCGGCGTTTCACATTTCACAGCTTCAGGACTCCTGTGATGAAGAGTCTCGACTCTTGACTCCTCCAACTCCCGGTATCCAAAACTCCAAAACGTTGTGGTTTCTCATTTCACGATTTCATTATTCTTTTCGTGAGTTTCCTTGACACCTCCAACTCCCGGGGATTTCGACGTTTCGCATTTTGTAACTTCAGGACTCCTGTGTTGAAGAGTCTTAACTCTTGACTCCTCCAGCTCCCAGTATCCGAAACTCCGAAATGGAGTCAGATCAACGGTCCATGATCTCCCTTTGATCAATGACTCATATTAAGTCATGGTTTCACATTTCGTCATTTCATCATTCTTTTCATGAGTGTCCTTCCTTGACTCCTCCAACTCCCGGTATCTGAAACTCCAAAATGGAGTTTATGCTTTTTATCTATCCATGCCATCATCGTTGTTGATCTTCCTTTCCTGCCTATTTTCCATTGTTGTCTCCCAACTCTAAACTTGCCAAACATCGCTACTATCTTTCCTGTAACCATACCTTCGTCGTTGTTGTTCTTGCCATCAATAATTGTAAGCATGTTATCATTGCTGCTATTCTTTCCTGTAGACGTGACATCATTGTTGTTGTTCTTTCCATCAATGAAAAGCATGCTCTTCTTGTAAACATGCCAACACTACTTTTTTAAGGCATATAACTCTATAAGTTGTAGATCCAAAGATTTCTTCCTGCCCCAAAACTTTAAAAAGACATCCTTCAATTCCTCCCATGAGCTAATTGTCTCTGGCTGCAAATGTTTAAACCGGTCTTTGGTGTCTCCTTTCAAGAATTGAGAGAAGGACCTCATACAAACATCATCATGGTCAATCTCAAACAAATCTATAAAATGCTCAAACCCTTGGATGTGTTTTTCAGTTGAGATGGTATCAGGTTCCCCATCAAACATAGGCAGGTACTCATAGTGGGGTAACTTTAAGGGTCTGTATCTATATTGAGTCTCGGAGGGTGTTGGATCAATCGCAGGAGATGAAATATCAACCCTGATTTCATGAGGCTCATCAACTTGGTTATGGTCATCACATGGCCCAAATAGATTTTTTTTTATCAAAATCAGTGATAGAGTGAGGATATGTATGTACAACTTTAAGAGGAGGATATACAATTGGAAGATTCTCATGATCATGATTAGAATGTAGCAGGTAAAGAAAAATTTGTTTGGCATGTTCAAGGAAGGAGCAGAGGAAACTTATAACAAACAATAAAATAGCTTGGAAAAAAACCAATTTTAAGTACTTGTTTTCTTCCATAATGTCTTTTCATACCTCTGTCAAGGGATCTCATTTTCCAGTGGAGTCTTTGAATTACATTTGAAGATTGAGTGGAGTCGCCAATGAAAATTAAAATTTTTGGATTTTTCTACCAGTCGAATCACCTTCAAACTGATTTTTGGATGTGTGGAGTCAATAGAGCAGGAATACAGCCAATATTTTCCTAAGTGTATGCTTCTCTCAGACCTTAGAACTCAACCATGTCCTTCTTCCCAAGGAAAATTTTTCAATTTCGTCCCCAACAACGACACCATAATGTTATCACTCTATAAAACATTTTTGGCTGATAAATAAACGATATAGGTAATTGTTTCAACCTACTTTAGAGATGACGCACCAACCTGCTCAACTCTGAGAGGGCTCTCTCATGTCACTTGATATTACCTTAGAAATTGGTGGCCAGATTTGGTTTGTTTTGGGGGTTTTTAATAAAATTGTTGGCAAGGAAGGGGGTGAGCACTTTGGGCTATGGAGTCAAAATTCTGAAATTGAATTGAAACATTGACTGGCATGTAGAACTCTCCAGAAAATAAAGGCTAAATGAGGCAATGCATATGAGTTATAAATTGAATTTAATTAGAGTGGTAAGAGGAAAGAGAAGTAGATAACTGCATCAGAGCATTACAAAAATGAATTTTGAATTAGCTAAGAAAAAACATACACAGTTTAAATTTCTTAAGCCAAGAGCATCAAATGATGAATTATGGGCCTTTAAATCTCCAATTTAAATAGAAGAAAAATGTATATGGCATAAAAGATCACAGGAAACACATACAATGAGGGAATACAAAGACTTCAAAGATGTTGCATATGTATTCAATTCAGCCCCAGAAAATTACAATGAAGTTTAGAAGAACCAAAACTGTGCCCTTTCACTTCTGCCCGCCAATAATATACTCATAACCTTCAATGTGCAACATGTTACAATAACTTAAATGAAACATTTCATCTTCTACAATGATTACAAATGATAGTTTTCATAAAAAATGTTTCATGATCCTTGTAGATTCCTCTTATACTCTAGATCATTCCTATGCCATGTTCTCTTTGAAATGTCACTCATAATCGTTCAAATATAATTTCATTTATCCATATTCTCATTAAACTTTTGGGAATAATATATTTTAACTAAAAATAATTCCCAAATATTTTCTATCTTGTAGAATTAAATTTCCATAATTTAATTCATGCTAGTGGTTTTTAAAACCATGTCTTTCTTACCCAATTCACCATTTCATTGTAAAAAACATTTATTGTTACCATGTCCCTGTAAAAAACATTTATTGTGTAATGCTTTTCTAATTTACCGTTTCACTGTGAAAAAAACATTTAATGTGTTTTTATCCAGTTTACCATCTTTGGTAAAATACCTTTTATCTTCTTCTTTTACTTTTGTAAATATTTTGATAAAGACTTATCCAAGTCTTCGTTCATGTGCATCTTCCCATTTAAATCTTTTGCATGGAAATAAACATTAATTCCTTTAATTTGTAAAAATTGAATTTTGCCTCCATAAAACCTTTTCACCGTGAGGAGGAATTTCATTTATTAGAAATTTCATATTTGTTGTTGAAATGCACTCCTAGAAAAATGACAGACATTAGACATATGATAAATTATACATTTATTACATCAGGCTTTGGCTAGAGTGGTTTAATTGAAACTTATTTTACCTCTGATGTGCTCCACTTAAAAACACGTGTCCACCAAATAAACCACGGTAGATTTTCCTGACCCACCTTCACAAAATTAACCTCCTCGCTACTTCAATTCTCGATATGTATGTGCACCTTCCATCCAACCTTTTAATTTTCCACATTACAAATTCATATTCGTGCCCATGATTTGACGTGATTCCATAAATTGAATATTGGATTAAATATCAATATATATATTTTAATATAAAAATATTTATATTAATAAAATAAACCCTTTTCCTATTTTTTAAGGAATTTGGCTTATGAGGTTTAACACATGACCTTGTGGATAGGATAAGGGTACTTAATAAATGGAATATTTTTTATTTTCAATGAGAATATGAAAATAAGGGTAAAAATGAATGAAGTGATGAAACTAAGGGAATATAAGAAGAATTAAGGCTAGGTATAGGCTTGGGATATTTGCCAAATATTTGAATCATGTAAGACATGACTATTTTGCATGATCAGTTGAGTGAAGGATTTGTGTGATGGTAGCTTGATGGAGCTGGTGAAAAAGTTTGAAAATATGAGTGGAAAAATAACACAAGGACAAGATTCATTGCGAAAAATTAATGCAAATTAGTAGGTGATCTACGACCCACCGAGTATCACTAACTTTAGATATCGGGGGATGGAAAAAATGGATTTGGGTAGACTTATTTTCTCCCTGATGTGCCTCTGAGGTTGCCACATGTCCACAAATGGAACCATGACAGTTTTCCCCAGCCCACCTTCGCATAATTAAACTTCGTGTTATTTCACCGCCCGATATGTTCCTTAGCCATTGATCCAGGCCATTTCAAGATCTATGGTCTATTGGGCCCCATCACCTTCGTGTCTTTTCTATATTTATCCATATTCCTCCATATGTGATCCTATCCTCTAAACTATCGCGCCTCCATCCCGATGTAGCTCTTCGCTAAATTTTTGAGACTTGGATCCTATCTAAAAAATTGCTATGGTGATAACATGTCATACAAGCACATTGTAATAGCAAGTTTGTCCTCACCCTATGCAACTTGATTAGAGGGATTTTTCATTTCCCTATGTAGACTTGAAGTCCCTTATTGTACTTTCGAGAGAAAAAAATTCATATTTTTCCACATATACGCACCCTACTAGTTAGACAGAATTCGTATACGCAGGTTGCACCATTATATCCCATGTACATCAGGTTTTGTGCTCAAAATTAAAAATTGTTTCGGGTTTCAATGCCATGTCACTAGATCCATGATCCTTGACCTTCCATTTACTAGAAACATTCTAATTCGGCCCTTCGGTTCCACTTGAAGGCTATAAACTGGGCCATATCCAAATCGTGGAGGAGGAGAGAATTCAACTTTTGAGAGAAAAGATACTCTGGAGAAATTTCACTTCAAATTGAGTCTGTGTCCCTTTACCCTTGAAAGTCTTAACGCATTGTTCATCCCCCAAGATCTTCCTTATTTGATGGAGAACCTCATTGTCTCCCTTATATGAGCTTGTCTTTGATGGAGGATTGAAATGGTGGAGGCCCAGTTGAAGAGACTTAGTTTCTCGGTTTCAATGTGTGCTGACACAAAAGTTTGTCACTTATACCCTTATGTTGATCATTTTTAATCGAAATACTTATTTCTCATCCAATTGATATCTTGCAAATATTTGAATTATTATTCCATGGATGCATTTGTCATGAATGTTAATGGACTATGTTATTTTATATGCTAACATTATATATTATCACCATATGCTTGTGTATCTTGGATGTTGAGGACAATTTGCTTGTATAAATATTTGATTTGCATGCTCAATGATGGTCTTCATCGAACGTCTAGACGAGGTAGGCTCTTGATCTTGTCGTGTTAGCATTTATTTTATATAACATACTTGGGGTTAGAGTTGATTTCTATGTGTCATTCCTTCTATTATGGTTTACTCCATGCCATAGAGTGATTTTCCTTGTAACAGAATTGGCGACCATACTGGGGATTGATAGATTTTGTTTGAGGTTTTGAGTGTTTTTCTCCTTGAATTTCTCTTTGTTAGCCTTATTTTCTTTGCCGCTTGATTTCTTTACAATTTATTTTTACTTTGCATCTGAGTTTCCTTGTCTTAATCCTTTCCCTGGAAATGTTTTATTACATATACACAATTTTTCCCTTAACAGACATGTACATACGTGAGATTTCCTTCTATAGGGCGCGTACATTTGCGAGTTTTCCTAAAACAATCACGTACATCAACTTTTTAGGCTTCCTGGTTGAATTTGGTGTTTGTTGGGTAAATTTTGATGGTTGTTGAGACTTATTAGGTCTCTGTCCTAACTATTGAGTGCTTGCAGAGTCATAGGAAACATTCTTTTTGTTGAATTTTTGGGCGGTTTTTGTTTCTTTTCATATTTTTTCATTGGTTGTCCTTGCATCTTGGTCTGAGTGTTGGTTTCTTGGTATCCTACATGGTTTGTTTCTTTTTTCTTGCAGTAGGGTCTATATATCAAGTTGTTATCAATCCTTGAATTTTTGTTTCTTTATATTGAAAATACAAAAACATTTACTCAATTTGCATTATGGAATTTTCTCTTTTGGTTATTTACTGTTGATCTTTACATATATGGAAGGATTTCATCTTATTTAAATTGTAGAATTTCATTGAAAATTACAATTGGAAAGATTACCATCTTTTGAGAATTTAAGATTAGGACTTAACACTATGTTTATATTCATTTGTTTGATATGTTGAGTCATAATACCATCGGTTTCACGACCACATCTTTTGAGTAAACAAAATCCATTAATTGTAACGTTGATTAACTAAAATTGATTAGAAACAATTTTATTTTTCAGAGTACACAAACAAGCATATGATATAGGGCCTTGGAATAAGATTTTGTGAGTAAAATTCTCCAAGACTATTAAACTAAATATAGGTGTATGACCAGGGATTAGTGAAATCCATTGTGTAATTAGTGACATCAGGACGCTCCGCTCACACTAGAGTTAAGCACGAGGTCGCACGGAGTTGGTTGCAGAGATATCCCTCGAATACCTTCTTAGCGTCAATGATATTTATGGGGATCTATTCATATTTGGGGGTATTTCTAGTACCTTTAACTTCATGGGAGGCAATGATTTCAAGATTTCAAGCTTTGTTACCATGCCCAGACTATGGAATTGAACTACGTGTGTTCGCCTATGCATTGGTTATATCATGGTGGATTTAGTTTCTTGACATATGTAGCCACATAAGTTACTTTTAAAGGTTATTATGAAGGTAACCTGAGTCATATAAGGGTCATAAAACACACAACCTTTATGGAGGATTACCTCTCCGGGAGAACTTGATCGACTGTGTCGTTAATCCCATGAGGGCCCTTATAACTGATTCTGATACCTCCAATATTTTGAAGGGATTCTCAGGATCCTCTTGGGTGAGACACACTTACTTTAGTGAGGGAGGCACCCTTTTAGCGATTATATCATGTTTCTATGCATTTGGCCTTTTTGTTTATTTTTGTGTGGTCTTTGATTATTAGTTGGCCCTAGGATTTTATTTTTATATCTCGAGTCTTCATTCATCGTTGAGCCAGACCATCTTCCTTGCAGGTGTCATCATTTTTTGAATTTACCACCACACCTTGATTCTTTAACTTCTAAGAGGCACAAACTTACTAAACGTGGTACACATGCCTCCACCTACCAGACTTGTGATTATACAATTATGAGTACACTGAGTCAAGTCAGAAAGACATGAGGAGTCCCTTGACTCCTATACATACTTAGTCAATGGGGTTCCTTTGACTCCTTCAGCCGTGACGGTTGTAGTACCATAGGTTCCCATCATTACTCCTATCCTGCCTATGGTTGCTACTCAACCCATAGTAACGAACCCTTTTGAGTCTCTTTTTGGTGCACCTGGATATAATTCTCGATCCATCCCTTCGGTCTCTAACCCTTTCTCTTTTGGTATGCCAAATATGACATCGCAACTTTCATCCTCCATTCCAGCGACTAATCCAAATCATAGTCTTGGACTTGGCGGCATGACCCTCCGCATATTCCTCTCTCATTTTGTGGAGGTTAAATTCCACAAATGAATCGTTCGGTTGGGTGTCAACCTCTATTTTCTTTCGGGTATAATCCTGGCCTCAATGCTCCTAGATGGAGTACTCAACTGGGCATAAAATCCACTTCCTATGTTTCATCCTTTCCCCCTTCCTCCTCCACAATGATTTTGAATAATACATTTGGTATGACGAATCCATCTCTATCCTTCAAATTTCCACCCAAAGAAGGTCAGTTTCATACTATAGGAAACCCCCAGCCTAGAGCTCCTCTAGTTGGGGGAAATGTTTATAACCCTCATTATAACATTCCTACAGGTATGGTTCCCAGATAACCTCTTATGAATCAGTTTGGAGGAGGATATTACCCTCCCAGATAGGGCTATGGTGTATATCAAAACCCTGGATGGGATGCAATACCTCCACATCAATATTTCTCGGGAGCATGGCATCAAACACTGCAATTCCGTCTCCCATTTCTAGCCACTCTTAATTTTCCAGATTTGTCAAGATTAATGAATGACTCAGTGCATCATGGTCCTTCATGGCCCCCCATCCCCAGTAAGATTTCTTTGGAAATTCCAAAATTCGAGGAAAAGACAGGCGAGGATCCAGGTGATCATGTTACTACTTTTAATCTTTGGTGCTTGTCAAATTCTCTTAATGATGATTCTATTCATTTGAGACTATTTCAATGCACCCTCACGAGGGTTGCATTTAATGGTACATCGAGCTACCAGGAGGACCATACATAAATTTTAATCAGATGGTTTTGGTATTTCTCAACTGCTTCAAGTTTCCATTTCATGATGATGTCAGCATAGAAATCAAGTCGACCCTTCATCAAGATAAGACCAAAAATATATCAGACCATATCCAAGAGTGGCATAGATGAAAGAGGTTGATCAAAACCTACATTCCTCTAGACTGTTTGTTGGAGTGGTTCCTTAAATCCCTATTTACTTATATTTCGAAGGATGTTTCTACATCCAGGGTAACATATGAGGAAGAAGTTATTTTCAAAGATTGACAACTCAACCTCATATATGCTTAGTCTAGGATGTTGTATGAAATTATTCCTGATGCACAGAGGTCAAATTATGACCATAGACAAAGGCATGGGCCTCATTCTGATGGTATTATAGGCTCTGCAAATGCTAAGTCTACAAACTTGGTGACAAACCAGTTGGAGTTGTCTTTAAGCCAGTCTATAGAAGGAAAAGCTTCGTCTTCATCCTCCACTCCCACTCATTCGATGGATGTGAATTCTTTATAGTTGTCGGCCAACCCAAATGGTAACTGGAAACCAAGAGAGAATAGAAAGAAAGGACATGGTAATAATCGTAAGGGTGGGAGAAATGATAACAAAACCAAGGAAAACGCTAACAATGATAGGTCAAATACTAATGTTAGTGAGGGAAAGAAAGAAAAGAGGAAGGTGAAGTTTCCTTGTAAACTTTGTAAAGATGATCACCTTACCCACCTATGACCTAAACTTGAGGAAGCCTCGAGGCTCTTATCTCAACTTACCTCTATGTTGACCAATCCATTTCTGCATAATAAACACATGTCCTCATGATCCTTCAATACCAAAAATGCGTCGAGCGGGAATCAAAACTCCTTGGCACATGAAGTTGATCGTCTATGTGTTAATATGGTCAAGTCAAAGAGTAATGAAGCCACTCGATCTAGTGATTATGGTTCTTCATATACTGGTCCTAGTCCTAAGTCTCCCCCCCCTCCAGAAACACCTTTGCATATCGAAAATTCAGAGCCTCTGCCTCTTATTCCGAAAGGAGTACTAAAACGCTCTGCCAACAATCCTAATTCCAGAGTTGCTCATAACTATTCGATTGTTGAAGATTTGGGTCAAACCGCTTGTGCGATGTCATATTTGGAGTTCTCCAGATGTGTCCTTCACAAAGGAGCTCCTTGTTATATGTGTTAGCATCTCTAGACCCATGTGGCTAAAAGTCTATTATGTTTGACGTCACAAATGTTAAGCCTCATTTTCCTTACCACGTGGCCTTTCAAATCCATGTGTATTACACAAAGTATACCATCAATTAATGCAATTTTATTGATGAAGGTTTTGCAACATGCGTGATGTCCTTAACCTATTGGAAATCCATTGGTTCTCTGACTCTCTCTCAATCTATGACTATGTTCACCGCATTTTATGGTCATTCCTTTAGACCCCATGGAGTTATTTATGCTTTTCCGGTTCAATTAGGTGGAAAGACATGGGAGGTTGATTTCGAGGTGGTTGTTGTGCCCCTTGACTATAATTTACTACTAGGGAACAATTAGACTTATTCCATGATCGCGGTCATGTCGTTTGTTTTCCTCACTTTACGTTTTCCTCACGAGGGGAAAATAGTGACGATTTATCAATTGTCCTTTGCGCATGCTATTCATAATGAATCAGTTGGACCTTCGATCCCAGTGATCGAAAATTATCAGTTGGAAACTGAGGATATTGGTGTCGAAATGTATTCCTCTTTTATGGGTACTTTTGATTTCACGACACCAATCCACCACATTTATACCATTTCCAATGATTCTTCATCATTAATGAGGTCCGTTCCTTTCTCTACTTCGTATTTCAATGACCCTTGGAGCCTACCTTCCTCAACTATGTCAGATGAAGGTCAGTCATACACTGGGATGGTAGTGCCACTATAATCAACAAAGGTTTCATATCAAGTTATTCTTTAGACTGTTGTTGACCCGGATCCTGTCTCCTCGTAGACAGATGAGGAGGATCCTGTTCTCAAGCCTGTATGAGGCATCGAATCTTCTTGTTCACATGATTTCCTCGATAATACTTTACCTTAGGATGAAGCCATATTAGAGTCCATGAATGGTCCTGATAGGCCTTGGGACGATATGCATGATCACTCTTACTTCCTCCCATAACTTGTTAGGATCGAACATGACGAATTTAGATCTACCTTGAGTGATATGGTCGGATACGCTGTGGTTCCACTAGATACACATGGTGTTTATGCTAAAGGAAACATGGAAAATATTTATCCTACCATCATGATCGACATCTCTCAAATTCCTGGAAAATTTGAAAAATGTATATATCAGTGCAGATTGTTCACCTGAAGAAATTAAAATCTACATTGATCTCTTCAAATAATTGTGTGATGTATTATCTTGTTCATACAAAGAGATGCTATGGATTGACCCTCGCATTATAGAAAATGATATCAAGAGTTATCCTGATGCTAGACCTATTCAACAATTTCTTGGAGCTATTAATCCTACAAAGGCCCTTTCTATTAAGGCAGAGGTATAGAAGCTACTTAATGATGGTTTCATATACCTGGTTCCTTTGATCGAATAGTTATGAAACCCCATTCCCGTGAATATAAAACATGAAACCATCCATGTATGTATGGATTTTCAAGACCTGAACAAGCCTTGTCCTAAAGACAATTTGTCGACACCTTTCATTGACTAGATTCTCCATGAGTGTGCGGGAAGCAAGGTTTTTTGTTTCAGGGATGGATTTTCAGGATATAATCAAATTCAAATAAAACTTGAGGATCAACACAAGACCACATTTATTTTTCCTTGGGGTACTTTCACATACTGAAAAATTCCTTTCCTCCTTAAAAACGTCGGAGCAACCTTTCGATGCACCATGACCTTTTATTTTCATGATCTCAAACACATTGTCAAAGATTACCTTGGAGATCTCGTTTCTCACTCTCACAAGAGAGTAGATCACTCTACTCACATTTGACTAGTATTTGAGAGATGCCATTATTATCACATCCGTTTAAACCCTCACAAGTGCATCTTTTGCGTTAGGTTTGGTCGTCTCTTAGGAATATTAGTCTTTGAGAATGGGATCATGGTGGATCGTATGAATGTTGAGGCAATACTTTGATTGCCTCCCCCGCACAATATTCAAAAACTTTAGGGTTTATAGGGGAAGTCTAACTTCTTCCGTCAGTTCATTGTAAACTATTCCAATTTAACTAAAGGTTTAATGCATATTTTGAATAAGGATAATTCGTTTATATGGGATGAGCGAGACCAGGAATCCTTTGATAATCTTAAGAAATCCTTTTTATCAATGCCTTTGTTGAAGCCTCCTAACTAGAGTAGAGATTATTTTCTTTATATCACCGTGCTCGAAGGGACATTTGGTATGGTTCTAGTTTAAGAGGACTACGAGCTCCATGAGCACATTTTCTACTATCTTCATATAAAGTTAGTTGATCTTAAACTTAAATACTATCACGTCGAGAAGCTAGCCTTGGCCACCATACATGCAGTCCAAAGATTACGAAATTATATATTTCTTTGCAAAAATACTGTAGTTGCAGATATCAATCCATTTGAATACATCCTTTCCAGGAATATCATAGAGGGGAAATAAAATAAGTATATTTTTATTTTGCAAGAATTTGATCTTGATTTTGCTTCGGCGATGTCTAAGAAACCGCTAGTTTTTGCCAAGTTAATATCAAATATCCCTAGATTAGATGAGGAAATTATCCATGTCGATTCGTTATCAGAGGATCATATTTTCCTTATCTCATATTTAGACCGTTTCTATGGAGACATTTTTATTTATCTTCAAACCTTGAAGTTACCTCAACATCGTTCCACATACGATCGATGATGTATACGACATCAAGATAAAAAATACCTTATCATCAGTGAAACTTTGTATCATCAAGGTGTAGATAATATTTTTTGTTGTTTCTTGACTCATGAGGAAGTTGAGTTAATTCTCAATGACTATCACAGTGGGGCTTGTGGTGGTCATCTATCTGGGCTTGTGACAACCCAAAACAATTTGCGAGCTGGTTATTTTTGGACTTCAATTTTTTAATATTGTGTTATAGCGGTCAAGAAGTGTCACCCTTTCGAAGTGTTCACTTAGAAAATGCACTCCCATTCATCCCCTCTTCACGTAGTTATCATCATCAATCCATTCAACAAGTGGGGGGTAGATTTTATGGATTGTAACCCAACTTCGACTGGGGGGCATCAACATATTATCATGGTTGTGGATTACTTTACTAAGTGGGAAGAGGCCATGCCTACCTTTAAATCTGAAGGTATGACTACAACATTTTTTGTATTCAACCAAATTATATCCCAGTTCGTAATCCCAATTTTTCCCAAAGGAGATTGTCATTGATCATGGAAGTCACTTTCATAATGAAATGATGAAGGAATGAGAATCAAAACTGGGGTTTAATCACAATCATTCTTCCACTTATTATCCCTAGACAAATGGAAATGTAGAGGTTATGAACAAATGTATCAAGACCATTTTGAAAAAAACATTCAGCCACAGTAATTCTGACTGGCATATAATGCATTACCCTTCACTTTGGGCATATCTAACCTCGGTTAATACTTCCACCATTTTTTCTCCTTTTCAGTTGATACATGGTGTGGAGTCAATCCTTCCAATTGAATGCAAAATCCCTTCCCTCAAACTAGCAATTGATCTCCTACTTGACACATCTGATCTTGAAGAATGTCGCATACACCTAGAGCATACAGATGAATAGCGTCAAGATACCTCTAAGGACATAGAAGAAAATAAGTGATGTGTTAAGGTTGAATATGATAGGTATGTCTGTCCTTGACAGTACGTTAAGGGTGACTTGGTCCTCCTATATGACCAAGCCAAGGAATCGTTGGAGGCAGGAAAGTTCAACCCCATGTGGCATGGTCCTTATATCATGCGACGTGTTTTAGAGAAATGATCCTATGAATTGGAATATTATGAAGGGAATATGCTAGCTCAACCCATAAATGGGATCGACCTTAAAAGATATTACACTTGATCCCTCAAGATTGGGTGTGACTCTTTGTATACTAGTGTATCTTTGTGTATATACATCTTTTATTTTGTGTCATCGTATTGCTTATTGAGTTTTCCCTTGGTTGGTAGATGTCAATGAAGTCTTTAGTTTACTTAGGATTCGTAGACAATCCCAGTCATCATACATGGAACTTGGCTTCCACCGCTTTGGTCATTTACTCACCTAAGGGTCAACTGGTGTCTTCAGGTGGCGTTTGTCTGGAGCCATCAACAAATAATGTGGTTGAGTATAGCACCATTATAGATCTTTTATGTGATTCCATTTCACATGGAGTTCGATGTTTAGACGTTTTCATGGAGTCCCAGTTAGTAGTATGTTAGTTAAACGATAGTTCCCATGTGAGAGACACTACTCTACTTCGATGATTCCTACGGGTATGACTTTTTGAATGATACTTTGATTTCATTACTTACAATGGCATACCTAGAAGTTCCAATCATGTATCTGATGCATATTATAACTATGTTCTAGATTGGAATTTGTCACATAAGTAAAGTAAAGAAAACACATTCATCAATGTACACATTGTAATCTATAAAAGTAAAGTCAAGGACCAATTTTTTTTATATTTACTCTCTCCAAAAAATATGGTGTCATAGTACAAAATGGGGCCCAGACCCTCAAAATACATATATGGTCGATAGATATAATCACCATGGAATCTATGCATGTGGTGCTATATGGGTATCATGATATAACACCATGACATTTACAAGACACCGAGAGAGTCACACCCACACACGGGGCACACCCACCACTTTTCCTTTCTTAGCCTCTGGTAGATCCTCTACCTGAACCATAGGAATCTTGTGCGTCAATTGATACATGTTCCCCTGCACATTTTGTAGCACTCTCTCTACATCTCCTCCTGCATGCTCGTCTCCCTAGTTCCTCCATTGATGTCATGGAATCCATCTGCTCTTCGCAGACCCACATCTATGTAAAAAATCATTTTTGTTAATACTTGATACCATACAAAAATATTTGTATTTTTTATTTTGAAAGAAAACAAAAAAATGAAATATATAAAAAAAAATTCATATATATATCATTGTAGGTGGATCCTAGTGGAAAATACATCTCTATATCTCCTTTGTAGTCGATCCCAGCATAAGATTAGTCGTTTATGGCTATCGCCTGTCGATGCCATGAGAAGAAGAACTCATCGTTGTAGGGGGTTGGCACCCTACCACCTCCTAACCACCTCATCACATCCATCCATAGTGACATGGTTGGATCACATGGTCCATTTGGGATGATTTCTACTCTAGGTATCAAGCCTCGAAATGGCCCAAATAAAAAACTACATAAGATGGATGCAAACCCAAAGTTTCTCTTCCTCCCTTGCTTGTGGTCTGTCAGCTGACTATTCATGCTAGTCGATAGTGACATGCACCAATCATAAAATATGGGTTTTAAACACTCCACTACATAAAAACATGAGTGGCCTTGATGCCTAGTGCAATGAAGTTGACCCTGAGGTCCATGTAAGGACAAGGATGAAGATATTCAAACTCAGGTTTTCAATCGCCCTGATGGGGAGTTAGCTCCCTACTTTTTTTGTGCCTAAAATATAGTGGGTGGAAATGTAATGCTCTATGTTAATACCACCCCCATCCCCCCAGTCTTTGAGATTCACCACCTCGCCCAGATGAGACAATCATGTGATAAAATAGATGTCATCTACTTCAATCCTCAATGGTTTCCCATCGAGATTGAAGGTCTCTTTTTTTGGATCCCAAACGTTTACTAGCATTTGGAGGAACCTCACTTGATCCCTCATTCCTTTTAGAGCCCAAAATTTGTAAAGGACGCATCTTTTTAGAGCTAGTTGGGCCCCTTCATCTCCTTCCACTATTGCATATACTTACTCATGCTCTCTCTCTCTCTCCATTCAAGCACCATCCTACAAAAGAAAAACCATTTTTTAAGTTAAATTCATTAAAACTTTTGTTTTCCGACTTGTACACAAGTTGTAATGTTAACAGTCACATGTAGGACCACATATACACATGAAATATTTGTGTTTCCCACGTACATTTCTCCATATACAAGACCTAATAAAATATAGCTCGCGTACACCCTAATTCATATGGTATGCCCTCAAATACTCAAAAAATGAAGACTAAGTTTAAAATTTAAACCACTATAAATGAAGAGGAGGGAAAGAGAACTTACTTGGTCCAGACAGTTGTCAATTCTGTTGATCTTAGCTCCCACAATCGACACTTGAAGATCATGGGAAAAATTGTCCAAAATACACTATGTGTGTAAAAAACTTAAAAAATATGGTAAAATTAGTTATTTTTACTATTAGTAGAAAATTTGTATCCACTTTACATAGTTTATGCTCATTTTTTGACCTAGTGGACTAATAGTGCAGTAGAAGGAGTTGGTTTTAATGGTTTTGTCTAGGGATTTTTTTCGTTTCTAGCATCATATTTACTATTCGTGACTTTGGAAGGTATTTTATTTTACCATCATATAGGATAGGTTGCCACTCTATTTTTCATATTTTCATTATCCTATGATGATGATCCCTATGCCTTAGGTAAGAACCCAGTTATTAGCGACATGGAACTTTCTTACTACTACTAGAAGTGGCATTATTGAGTGGTATAGGCTTACCACACATGGGTGCCCTAGTTAGAACCTTTGTGCCATTTGGTGCCCATGAAAAAAGTATTCCATAAGACTAGGAGTCCCTTATAGTTCCAATATGACTTTGCGTTCAAAATCCATATCCTTATTCACAAGCATTTTGACCTATACCTATGGGACTCCCCTCAAGTCTTAGTTAATCTCTTTTCCGACTCTCTAAAAAAGAGAAAATATTGTCAAGTGAAATTGTCTCTTTCACAATCATTAAATGGATTTGAAAGGACGTCTAATTGGTGTAAGTTTAACCCTTTTTCGGACCAAGTAGACTAGCTTCAAAAAATGAATACTCTAGTCAACATTGTCTAGAAGAGTTCTCTCAGGTATTATTTTATACTTTTTCGGGCCTAGGGGACTAAATTTATGAAAAATGACATTCTTTGGAGTTAAGTTGCAATTTCCTTCCATTATCTTTCTTGCAGTATTGAGCCTATTATTGATCCCCCTATTTCTCATTATAAGCCTCTTACCTCAACAATTTGCATCACTAGCCAAACAAAGCCTTATTTATATACTTTTCATCTTGACACCCTGTACCCTAAGAGGAAACATTCCCCCGAGTGTCCATGCCGTGCATGCACTTCCTTGAATTGAGAATAGGTATGTTCCACTATTTGGAGGTTGTTGCTTACTTGTGACACTCATTTCCTCTCTTGTATCATAACATTTATTTTCCTATGAAAAAATTAAAAAAGACGGGCAAGAAAAGAATATTATCTTATATTGGCAGCAATCATGTCGCCTTTGAAAAGAGAACAAACTTTCGAGTCCATTATCATCCAAAGTTTGGGTTTATTATGGCCTTAGGAAGTTGAGATCGTTACTTAGAGTTTACTCCTTTGACTGGTTATTCTTCCAGTCCCTATGGAGAGTTCATTGATGCCTCCTGCATAATGAAGTTTCATCATTAATTCTATGGTTCCTCAGTTATCCATTTGTCTCATGCTCTTGTTCACAGGAAGTGTATAACCCTGTGTCATCCATCTCTCAGAACTCTTGACTTTGTATGTCTGTCATACCCTCAGTGTGTCTCAGAGTCACATGAAGTTGTATTCCTACCATGCACTATGATCCTTCTTTCATTATGGGTAGGTAAGCTTGAACCCAACAATCGACATCTCCTCATTGGTCGTTGACTGGGGGGGTTTCCCTTATGTTTAATGGAAAGAAATCTATTCACACATTGGGATTCATGCAGAGGCTTGGATGTCACTAGCCTTATTGGTGGTTTCTTCTCCTTTGTCGACAATCTTCCTTATTGGTTGTTATTCATAGGGTCTTTTCCATGCACTACTTGCATCTGGTGCATGCGAAAGACACATAGGGTTGTTGGTTCGTGAACATCCTCTTCGTCTGAGTTCCTCCAAATAATCAAGCTATTGCTTTGTACCTCATGCTGACTAATGATGGATTCCTTGATGCTCTCCTTTCAGCAGGTCTCCTTCCATCGAGTTCATCTCATCTATTATGCAAACAAGGCCTAGAATCCTGTGCGTACCTAGAGGCTTGCATTTATTACTGATAGGTTCTCTTGCCATCGACATTTGGGAACAAACCAATGTCTCATGAACGATGGATTCTTCAATTTTTTGACCTCAACACCTTTATTCACACTTTTAAGAATGTACTATGTGCCTTTATACCTTCTTTCATCATCGTTATGTTGTCTCGCGTTTGTTAACGGTATACATTAATGTCTGGTAATCAAATGAAGTCTCATTGTGTTCGACTTCAACTCCTCTATTCACATGATGTAGACTTGCACCTTTGGAAGATTGCATAGAAGACATTCATTTTAAAGTAGGAACTTTCTTGAGTTGTTGTTGTCTTTCATTAGATTAGTACCTATATGATTCCAATGATCATGGGAGATTAGATTGTACTCCATTGTATACAGTTATATTCAAATTGATTTTGAGATTGTTTCTCACTGGCCTTGTTTGTGACTATAATATCCTATGGTACGTGTCTAGTTTGTATTGCCTATTCATGGCCATGAACAAATATTTGGTATATTCCACATGGATCTGTAGTGTAATTCAAATTGGAAACCATTTGTACAAATTCATTATGGATTGTAATATTCGCATGACCAACTAGAACTTCCAACTGAGTCCCCATCACTCCACTTCTAGGAATTATAATGTATTTCAGCCATTAAAGATGCTCCTTTGACCTCACACATTAAGGGGCATCTGTTATAGAAAGTTTTGTCTCACCCCATGGAAATTGCATAGAGGGCCTTTTCCATTTCCCTATGCAAACTTGAAGTGCCTTATTGTACCTTCGAGAGCAAAAAAAACATAAATTTCCACATATACGCGCCCTACCAGTTAGACAAAATGTGTATACATAGATTACACCATTACAACTCGTGTACATCAGGTTTTCTGCCCAAAATTAAAAATTGTGTTGGGTTTTCATGTCACGTCATGAGATCCATGATCCTTGACCTTCCATATACTGGAAATGTTCCAACTCGACCCTTGAGTTCCACTTGAAGGCTATAAATTGAGCCCTATCCAAATTGTGGAGGAGGAGAGAATTCATCTTTTGAGAGAAAATATACTCTGGAGAAATTTCACTTCACATTGAGTTTGCATCCATTTATCTTTGAAAGTATGAGCACATTGCTCATCCCCCAAGCTCTTCCTTATTTGATGGAGAACCTCATTGTATCCCTTATATGAGCTTGCCTTTGATGGATGATTAAATTGGTGGAGGCCCAACTAGAGAGACTTAGTTTCTTGGTTCCGATGTTTGTCGACACATAAGTTTGTCACTTATACACTTATGTTGAACATTTTTAATAGAAATACTCTTTTCTGCTCCAATTGATATCTTGCAAATATTTGAATTATTATTCCATGGGCGTATTTTTCATGAATGTTAATGAATTATGCTATTTTATATGATAACATTATTTATTATCACCATATGCTTGTGTCTCTTAGTTGTTGAGAACAAGTTGCAGGTATAAATCTTTGAGTTGCATGCTCAACGGTAATCTCGGTAAACTCTTGATCTTGTCATGTTAGCATTTATTTTATATCACATAATTGGGATTAGAGTTGATTTGTGTCTATCATTCCATGTGTTGTGGTTTACCCCATGCCATAGAGTAAATTTCTTCGTAACACACATAAAACACATATTACTTAACTTATAAAATAATAAATACAAATAATAAACCTAAATGTATAATTATAATAAGTATAAATCACTTTTAATATTTAAATTTATATTACTAAATAAGAATACTAATATTAAACCTGATATATGAAACATGCCTATAAAACAATCACTTAAAATTTATATTACTAAATACAAATACTAATATTAAACCTAATATATGAAACATGCCTATAAAACAATCACATAAAACACATAGTACCTAATGTATGGAATAATAAATACAAATACTAAACCTAAATGTATGATTGTAATTAGTACTTGTATTAACCAATAAAAATACTAAACCTAATATATGATTGTATGAAGTATAATTCAATCAAATGTCTAAATGTTTTATAGGTAACATTAATATATAAACCTTACAATTTGCTTTCCCAATGGTTCGCTTTATAAAAAGAGCTTCAATAAATATAAGAATTCGATCAGATTGAGTTGGAAAATATTTATAAAAAGAGCTTCAATAAATATAAGAATTCGCTCAGATTGAGTTGGAAAATATTTATAAAAAGAGCTTCAATAAATATAAGAATTCGATCAGATTGAGTTGGAAAATATTTATAAAAAGATCTTCAATAAATATAAGTAGTTGATCACATTGAGTTTGAAAATATATATTTTCAATAAAAATAAGTAGTTGATAACATTGAGTTCCAAGAAATATATATTTTAGTGAATAAATGATGATCACTTAGTTGGGTGATGTATATTTTAGTAGATGATATGTAGTTAAAAATGTTATCTTATATAGATTTAATAAATGGTTTTTAATAAAAATGGAATTAAATATTTATTTTAATTATTTATTATATAAAATTTACATAAATGTAAAAAATTGATGATAAAAAATTATTATGATGTAAAAACACCATTTTTAATGTTAAAAAATTATTAAGTCACCATCTCAACATCAAAATTTCACTATCCATATTCTTTGTTTGCACAATTTGGAACTGTTTTAATATTGAAATCACCACTCTCTCAATATCCGTACTTTTAATTAAGATCATAAAATCACCACTATCTTAGCATGCATACTCTTAATCCTTTTCACAACCTTCACATCACAATAGTGTTATTTTCCAATACATTATTTTTCATTGTGGTGGATTAGTATTATCTTAGCATGCATACTCTTAATCCTTTTCACAACCTTCACATCACAACTTTTGTTAGTGTTATTTTTCAATACATTATTTTTCATTGTGGTGAATTAGTATTAGTTGTAAACTTACCTAGGAATCCTTATTGGTCTATTTATGACAACTATCCTTTGCTAAATACTGAATCTTTCCCATTGATATGTAGGAGACACTCCCATGTATTTTATAAACAAAATACCTAAAAGATCTCTCTCTTCTATAAGGCTTTTGTTTTTTGCAGTAGTTTTTTATTGCAGAATATTGTTTTAAATATATTCATGTTATCAGAGCAATCTCTCCCTATCCCTTCTCTTTTTTTCTGAGAGATATTTGTTGGTCAAGTAATCTTCATATCTTGATTAGATTGGATTGAAGGCTTTTGTTGTTTGCAGTAATTTTTTTTTATTGCAGAGTATTGTTTTAAATATATTCATGTTATCAGAGCAATCTCTCCCTATCCCTTCTCTTTTTTTTCTGAGAGATATTTGTCGGTCAAGTAATCTTCATATCTTGATTAGATTGGATTGAAAACCATTGTGAGATATTTGTCGGTCAAGTAATTTTCATATCTTGATTAGATTGGATTGAAAACCATTGTTTAGGATAGACTTTTTTGGTTGCATATCTATTTTTTTGTTCTCTGACGCGAGCTCACATTCCATCCACATCTGTGGCTCCTTTGTTGAACTGTTTGTTGGTGAACCCGCATATTAAAGTGTTGTTGATGGCCTCCTACAGTTGAACCTGTCATCCAGGGTGCCTGGGGTTCATAAGCCACTGCACCTATAAGAAGAATTAACGGATGATCAGTCAATTCGTCAAAGTGCATGAAGTATTAACCTACTATTTTCCGCCCTCTCACATTCATAGCTACCCAATAGTTTTGGTAGACCGTTGAATTCTGCTGTCGTACATAACTTTGGTATGATCTAAGTCTTGTTTTTGAATCAACGCATTATTATTTGTAAATATGGGTAATGCATCTTTTTGGAATTGGTAATTGATCTTGTTGAGATGCCTTTGATAATTGGTAATTGATCTTGTTGTTTAGATGCTTTTTACAATTAGTATGATATTAGTTTTTATATTTTTTTGGAAAGGTGGGGGTAAAAATGTTTTTTATTATTATATATATATATATAAATTAAAATTAAAATTAAAAGTTTAAAGACGATTTGATTTCATAGAAAGGAGGCCCATTGGCTTATGAATATTATCTATTTGATTACATGATGGCAAATAGTTTGAATTGTTTAAGTTTATGTCAAAACAAATTGGGCATTAGATATGGTGGTCCTTTTTTTTTTCTATTCATAAAATGGCAATGGAGGACTATTAAGATACTAACTCCCCTCCATAATTATACACATGGAAACTGAAGATACAACAATTTTTGTAATCTAAAGGCTTCCATGAGAAATGTAAATTGAGGCTCAATCAATGTTTACTAAAGAGATCAAGAAAACTTTTTATTAAAACAAATTTGATGAAGTCATGGGTTTGATTAGCTTGTATGTTTTAAAGATTTTTTTGTTTCATTATACTCAATATAAAACTCTAGAAGTAAGTTGAGACAAGTTGGCCTCATTATTTGGTAAAGTCAATGAATTCCTAGCCTTACAATTCAAAGTGGAATTATCATTGTGTCTACCTAATGATAATGCATTCATTGAAGACTATCTTAACAAATTTAAGTTTTTGGTGGAATCGCTGAAAAGGTGTGGAAAAACAAATCAAATGAAGAGTGCATTTTCTTGATTCTCTCCCCGAAAAAATGTCATTTTAAAGTATTTTCTTCTACTTTTTACTCTAATATGGATGCATTGGGAGATAAACTTAAAATTATGTATTTTGAGCTATTATGTGAGCATCTAAAAAGGGAACAATATAAGTTTATGCAATTAAATTTTCTTACTAGCTCTAAGAATCAAGCTCTTCTATCTCAAATCTCCAAAGGTTGGCACAAAATTTTGTATAAATAGAAGAAATATTCTGCTCAAGCAAGTGAGTCTCCCTCCAATCTTGAACAAAAAAAAAATTATTTTCCTCCATCTTCCAATTCTAATGAGTTTTCCTCCAAGACTAGATTCTTTGAATAAATCCATGGGACAAAAAAATATTTCAATCTACACACATTTTTCATCTATTAAAGGGCATACTTTTTCTACTCAAGCCTTATATGCATCTTCAAAAAAATGTATAATTGATTATGGTATATTAACCCATTTGACTCATTCTCCTCTATTGTTTTCTTCCACATCCAAATGTAGCTTCTCAGATATTGAAGTTGGACACTCTACATATCTTGATGTTTTAGTATTAGGCATTGTGGAGTTAGATGATAGATGCATCAATGATGTTCCTCTTTTTCTTGAAATATCTACTAATATACTTTATATTTATTAGATATGTCATTTTGGTGATTGAAGACATTCAAGTTTTCTCCAAATGATGTACTCATTCAAGAGCTATAGAATCCAAACATCATTGTCTCTTTTGGAAAAGTTGATCATAATTCTTGATCATACTTGCTTGATTATTTTGAGTATTCATTTATTTAGTCTTTCATTGTAGATAATGATTCTTTGAGTATAATTTGGCATGAAATATTTTAAAATCTAAACTATATGTATTTGCGGCAATTGAGCAAGGGCTTTTTTCATCCCCAGACTCAGACAGTGTAGAAAGGTGTTTTCGGACGAGGGCGGATCCCATATCTTTAGTTTTAGATTTTGATCTTATTTATATATTTGATATCGGGCCGGGCATGATCTTATTTAGAACCGAACCTTGAGGCAGGCGATTCTCGATAAACCTTTTTTATTTATCTTATTTTACACCCACTTTTTGGATTAGGGAAAGCTACTTCGTTCCTTATTTTCACTTCTTTTTTTTCTTCCTGTAGATTCACCCACTACTCACCCAATATTAAGCTAACCTTGAATTGACTCTTATCTAACCCCCAACCACATGGATAAGACATTTATAGATTGGTATTCCTAAAATTTCTTGTATGGATGGAGTTTTTCCAGGTTGTGTTATTGAAAAAAAAAACTAGGATAATTTTTCTCAAGGAAAGGCTCTCCATTCTATGACACTTGTTGAGTTGGTATATAGTGATCTCATGTCATTTCCAACTCGTTCATTTTCAAAGGCTAGATATGAACTCACTTTATTTATGACTTCTCTCATTTGTCTTGGGTGTACTTTCTTAAGTATAAGAGTGAGGCATTTGTTATTTTTCAAAAACTCAAGGCTTTTGTTGAGAATAAATCACACATGGGATATCATTCATCTTCCTAAGGAATAACATTTGTTTCATTGTAAATGGGTCTACAAAACCAAATATGTAGCATGGCTTTATTGAAAAGAATATGGTGCACCCTGTGGTCAAGGGATAGTTTTATGATTATTTCATAGTTCAATCATTATTATAATCCTATAGCTTACACTAAAAGGAAATGCATTGACCTCTTGATTCTGGTTCTTTATGTGGATGATTTAATTCTCACAGGGAGTTCTTTATCTATGATTCAAAATGTTCATGAACCATTGTTGGGATTGTTTGGTATGATAGATTTAGGATTTTTCCATTATTTTTTTGGTATGTAGTTTCTTCAGTATTCATAAGGGATATCCATTTTCTAGCAGAAGTATGCACTTGATTTACTTCAATGCTTTGGAATTGATAATTTTAAGAATGCTCCTACTCCAATTCCATTAGGTGTTTCCCTTTCTACTAGTTTCTCTTCACCACATGTTAATTGATCTGTAAATTGACGTGGATATTTCATTGAAATAGTTTTTCACAATTGATCTTATAATATTATGAAATATTAGATTATGCAATTTATTCCCTTTTACCCTATATTACTTATTACTAGCCTATTGATCAAATTTATGAAAGTAAATGAATATCTAAATGAAAGAATATTTAAATGAAAGAACATGAAAATATACATACCATCCATAGAATTGAACACAAGATGTCCGATATGAGAGAAAAAAAATCTAGAAGGTGAGGCTTATGCTTTTCTCTCTTTTATCCGGTTATGAAAATGAAAATACAAAGAAAGTGTCACTTACTATGGAGTTCTGTATGACTTTGTGGCCTCAATGAATACTATAGAATCTGCTTTCTACATTTGTTATGATATCTAATTCCACTCCCTAGATGCTCTACTAAACTTTGGAACAAGTGAAATACAAAACAATAAAACCCCAACATAGACTGTGGGTTTTTACATCCTTGACCCTCAATTAGTGATAACGATTTGGAAATTCTAGAATCTTCTTGAAATTCCACACATGTCTATCCCCACATGTGTTAGTAATGGGGGATGACATGGAATCCACTTTTACCATGGTAGGAAACATGGTAATTCAACTTGTGGGTGGCCTAACTTTTGCATACAAGCTCCAATTGAGAGGATTTTTGCACCATTAGAAAGGATTCAATTTGTAAAAACTTTTCCATGAAATGTAATATATGCTAACAAAGTTTTGACTCCAAAAAAATGTTATTTGATGCCTCAAAATGACTTTAGAAGGTTTTACACCACAAATCTACAAACATAGAACTTCCACTAAAATTGTCCCTACAAGTTAATTTCTCCAATTTTTCAACCTAGAAAGTACTAAGATAGATGAAATTTTTTATAATGATCCATTTTCGATCACACCTCCCCATTTTGGGAGGATTTTGGTACCTAAAATATTTATTCAATGAGGTGATGCTATTTTTATTCTATCTTCTGCTTGGAGTACCATTTTTCCTTGCCTAGAAATTGTCATTCAACCTAATCTATGAAAGGCCATGTTGCCCCTGTCTAGTAAATCTAGAATTCTTCTATAATATTATATATTCTAGCAACTTTACTTGAGATTCTAGTTGCAAGTCATGTATGGTATATATTAACTTCTCCTTAGTTTCCTAATCAAACATGGAAGGCTAATTGAGTTTTATATTCTCAACAGTCACTACTATGTAAAGGAACATGTACGAGGGTCGACTAAGTCTCTAGGAATTATCACCCAGCTTCTTCAATACCTAGAAAGGGACATGCCATAGATCCTTGATATTCTTACCATGACCCCATAATATTTCCTTGTTCATTTATAACGAAACTCTATCTCCTACTTTGAATGTTTTTTTTTTTTTTTTTGTACTGATCATGTCAAACCTTCTACATTTCCTATGACTTTTTCAACATGTCTTGTACTTGAAAATGGATCTTCCTCATATTTTCAAAAAACTTATCTACTTTTAATGCTTCTCTTGTGATGTTTTCACTCACTCATCCTTGTTATGCATAAAGAACATCCAAGTGTGAAGGTGGAAAATATTTAAAGAAAGTTTTTAAATGGGACTTACCAGTAGAACTATGGAAAACTTTGTTGTAAGAGTGTTGAATGTAGATCAAATTTTGATGTGATTTATTTGAATGATTTTTGTTGTAACCCCTCAAAATTTGTATCAATGTCATATTGGCTACTTTTGTTTGTTAATCTATCTATTGATGGAATGATGTAGACCTCTTTAGATTCAAGTCCATCTTCTCCCAATTTCTAGTCCAAAAGGCATTGAGAAATAAAGTATCCATATTTGATATGATTCTCCTTGGTATCCAAAATTCCACCTAGACCTATTCAAAAACATACTTTCTACTTCTAGTCCTTTGATGGTATTTTACAAGGAATAATAATAATAATAATACACATATTACTCAACCTGTCAACTACTACAAATAGATAGCCACACCTCTTCTTGGTTGTTGGAAAACAACCTATAAAATCCATGGAAATGATTTTTGAAGGTCAAGTGGGTATAGGTAAGGGACAATATAAACCTTTCTTCCTATTCCTAGGCTTCTTGGTACAAAAAATAATGCACCCTCTAATATATCAAGATAAATCTTCTAGCATTTTGGGCCAATACACATACCTTTGTAAGTTAGAAATTGTCTTCCCAACACCAAAATTCCATGCAACCTTGGAGGTGTGATCCTCTCCGATAAGTTGCAGTTTATCACATTTATGAAAAAGGAGCTTGTCTAGATTGTAGAATAACTCATCTTGGAGATGATAGTTATCCTTACTGTCACTTTATTTTACATGAATTTGTCATTTTAGCTGCTAAAAAACCCCTATAAAATCCCAATCTTCTATGTATTCCTCTTTGTATGAATGATGGGTAAAAGGATCCATGTGCGTAACAGTTAACATATATGTAATTATGGATGTGGGTGGCTATGAAATACTATCTTCCAACTTATTAGTGCTTCCATCCTTATACTTGATGACTAGATGAATTTGTTGCAAAAACGCCATCCACTTGTAATGTTTGGTTTGTTGAAGCTTACTGTGTTGAAAAATTGATGCATGTAGGTAAATTTAAAAAAAATAGAACATACAACCAACATACCAATACATCTGCATATACAAGGATCACCGAAAGTGATACAATCACAAAGAGAACACAAGTATACCCTGGGAACCCCTTTTGGGGTAGAAAACCCAACCAAAACTTCTCTTTAGATTATTCAAAAAAGTACAATACCAGTACATGACTTTAGAGTAACTAGACAGGACTCAAAGTGATCAAACAATACCTCTGTTTCAACACTTAAAAACTTCACAAATAGATGATCTAACACTTATAGTAACATATTGACATAATTGCCAAAATATAACTGACTTTCCTTCTTGTTGTAGAAGATGTATGGCAACTTTAAAAAAGTATTTTTAGCAGTCTTATATTAGCAAGGAACAATAGAAGACTTCAATAAGAATACAATGGTTGTATCTATAGTATACTTCAACAACTAGTTGTCATATACCAACGAAAGAATAGAACAACTAGAAACCATATACCGGTAGAAGATTCCAATAGATATCAATCATACACAAACAAAACACTTCAACAAATAGATGCTTTGCCTCAGAAAAAGACTCCAACAAAGAAAATGTATCCAAATGTTAAGTGAATGTCCCTTTTTATAGGTTTGTTTGGCTGCCTTAAGAAGCCCACTATGAATGTATGACATGTGTATAATAGTTTTCATACATTCCCTCCTTTGGATTCCAAGGGTGACCTCCTAATGTTCCCAAGAGCCACCTCCTAAAGCTCCCAAGAGCCACCTCCTAAGCCTCTTCTAGAGGCCTCCCTAAACGGTTATCTTAGGATTGTATGACAATTTTATAACAGTTTTCATACCACCACCCTAAGAATCCCCCTTTAAGTTGGCCACTCCAACCTCCCTAAGAATCCCTCTTAAGAAACCTCCCTAACTTGGCCACTACAACCTCCCTAAGAAGCCCTCTTAGAGGTGCTATGAGGTTGACACATGGCATATGGTTGTCTTGGCATAAGAATGACACTTCTCATGTGTTTGAAGCTTGACATAAAGTTAACACCATATCAAAACTTTATTTACATGGTTAGTTACAATAGGGAAAATAACTTCTAAAGTTATATAATTCATCACTCCTTAGCAAGGAAGGTATTTTCCTAGTAACAAATTTTACATCCATTTTTATTTACTTGGATATTGACTTGTTGATCCATGTAGAATTTGTTCATCAAGAGAAGTTTTGTATCCATAGCTAGCATTGGGATTAGTAGCATCTCTGGTGAGAACATTGATATCCTTACAATAATTTTATTCACTCAGTTCACCAAGAATTGTTTGTGCAGTTCACCAAGAAATGTCCTACTAGCCATATTATATAGGAAGGTATATAGTTCACCAAGAACTGCTAATTCACCAGAACTGTCTTACTCAGTGCTAGTCCTTTTTCATATTGGATGAGTATTCTTAGAGCCATTCCTTCTTCATATTGGATAAGAATAAAATATAATATCCCACATCCTACCTGTAAATGACTTGCCCTACTATTGTCACAAGAATCACATATGAATCTCCTTACTCCCTCTTACGAGGAACCGGTCGAAGTTTGTCTCTAAAGTACTCAAACTTCACCTTTCATAGAGGTATGGTTAGTGCATCTGCAACCTGCTCATAGGTAGCCACATAATGAAGCTTCATTGCTCCCTTTTCTACCACATCACAGATAAAATGATACCTGATTTCCATATGCTTTGATTTGTCATGAAAGAAGCGGTTCATTGACAAATTTATGCAACTTTGATTGTCACAACATTTACTAGTATCATCTAACTCAATATCAAAGAATCCTGAAAGTAAATCATGTAGCCATACAACTTCAGTACATGTTGAACATGTTATCATATATTCTACCTCAATTGTACTAAGCGAAATATTGGTTTTATTCCTGTTAAACCATCAGATCATACATGATCCCAAACTAAAATAACATCCTGATGTACTGTTACGATCTGTGAAAATACCAACCCAATCTGACTCAGAGTATCCCTATAGTTAGAACTCAAAATATGCATCATAGTTGATACCATACTCAATGGTACCTTTCAAGTATCTCATCACATGTTTTGTTGCGATCAAATGAACATGTCTAGGTTCAACCATATACTGACTTAAAGTGTTCACAACAAAACATATGTTTGTCTTTGTGTTCATTAAATACACCAACGAACCAATCATTTTCCTATATAAATTGGCATCCACTATCTCTGATGAAGTATCACATAACAACTTTGGATTCATCATCATAGGTGTAGTCATGGATTTACAATCCATCATTCCAAATCTCTTTAGAATTTCCACAAAATATTTTCCTTGACTAAGACAAATCTCGCCCGAATTCTGCCACACTTCCAAACCTACCAAATAATTCTTCTAACCCAGATATTTCATTTTGAATTCTGAATGAATCTTCTTCTTGCAATCAATGATGAAATTTTCACTGATTGTAATCCAGAATTTATCAAATATGAATGGTCTATTCTTCGGGGTGGTTGGGAAGTTTTCTTCCAGTTGGATTAACCAGTGATCAGAACCCCCCAAGGGAAGGATGTTGTAATCTAAGGTTAACCCCTGCATAATGATGGATTGCGACACCAAGAATCTGTCTAGTCTTGTCGCAACCTGATGTTGATTTATCCGTTTATTGTTCCAAGTGAAATGTCCGTTATTGGCTATGATGTCCACCATATCCGCTGTGTATATGAACGTTGATAATTCTTTCGCATCTCTATCGAATTTCTTGGTGCATTTTTTTTTCTCCGCAAGTGATGTGATGATGTTGAAGTCCCTTGCCAGGATCCACTGGAGGTTGTTGGAGCAGGATTTTCGGACTTCTAGGTCTAGAAGCATTCTTCTTTTTTCCTCTAGCATCTAGGGTCCATACACATTAGTGCATAGAATCATCTTTATATTCCCAATGATTTGCATGTTAACCGAACGTGTGTGCCTAGTAGCCTCAACTACTATTAGGTTCATCACTTGTGAGTTCCACAAGGTGAGGATACCTCCTTCCATCTACTGTCCTTCAACAACTAACATCTTGTACTTTCTCCATTGTTTTTTGCTTATTGTTTCCATTCTATCTATAGTGCATTTTGTCTCTTGGATGAAACAAAGGTCTGGTTTTTCCTTCCTAAGTCTATTTCTAAGAACTCTCTGCTTTCATGGTTTGTTTAGGCCTCTTATATTCCATGTTACAATATTCATTTAAACATGTGGGGGGGAGTTGGGAAATATCTTTTTGATCTTACCTAAGTTTATCAGCAGAGCTCCTAGTTCCTGTAGGGCTATGTTGTTTGATTTCCTGCCTTTTTTCCTTCTCATCTTCTTGGGTGAGAGTTGTGGTTGTCCTTCGCCTACTTTGATGCCTGGGTGTCCTATCTCCCCGTGTGTGCACTTGAGCCCTTTGGATTTGGCTTTCTCCCTTAGGAGGAACATGTATTAGATGTGGTCTAGTTGCTTCACTCATACATTGTCTACACCCTTCCCTTTCCATTGCTCCAGTGTGATCGAGAGATCGATCCCTTCCCTTTCCACAATGTCTCTGAGATCAGGATCTTGTGTTCCTACCTCTCTTGGAGTCATTTTCGTGTCTCTTTCTTCCTCTTGCATGGGGGTGGGGGTATCTCTGGTTTCTTCATCCATAAGAGTTGCGCTACCCCCGGTCCCATATCCTTTCTTGGTCTATTTCTATCCTCATTTGTTGCTTGTTCCGTGGCTTCTTTAGTTTTTGTATTTTCCTTTTCTCCTTCCTCCCCTTTGTTTATCATGTCCCGCCCTTCTGTTTTATTCCCGGCCTCCGTATTTCTCCTTGTTGGGGTTTTACTTTGTTTCTTGTTAGCTCTGTTTCTGTGGTTTGGTTTTACAAACCCATCCTCATCCTGTTGTAGTTTGGTGTTTTCCACTTCTTGTTTTTTAATGATCGGACATTCTTTGATTAGGTGTCCATGTTCGTGACATATTCTACATCTCAAGGGGATCCCCCATATTCAATGTTTTGTATCCATTCCTCGTCCCTAAATTCCAGGCTTATGGCTTCTGGGAGTGCCTCCGACACATCCATCTCTATGCAAATTCTTGCATAGGATGCGTATCATCCTTTTACGGTTTCTTTTGATGTCTTCACGTATCTTCCCATTTTGTTCCCTATTTCTTCAAAGGTGGAAGGTAGCGAGTAATCTAATGACAAGGAGTAAATTCTTAGCCATACATGTACATTTTTGAAAGTTTCTTTCTCTGGGGAAAAATTTTCCTTCCACGGACGCATGTACAGTCCTGCTGACGCGTGGAAGTATGCCCCCTCATCAAAGATATTATGCCTATCTTCCATGTTCATGAAAAATGTTGTAAAGAATCCTTTCGAGCCCAGTTGTAGATCGACTTCTCTGCTTGGCTTCCATTGATATTTAAACCAATTGCGCAACATTCTTTCTGTGGGACAAAACCCCATAAACTTGCAAATTAGTGCATGCATCTTCATATGGTTCGTGAAGAGTTGTGTTTGTGGATCGTCTAGTATTACCTTAGGTATCATTGTTGTCTTTGGTTTACATGGGTTGCACCCTTATGCCCCATTGGGGATCACCATTTATTGCGCAACATTCTGAGTTTCTTTGGCTTCTTCCCCCATGCTATCGCTTTTCCTCTCATTGCTTTCCTGACTCTTTTTCAATTCTGATCCCGAGGTGCTTGTCATTGGTGCCTTGAAAACTATGCCTCATGGGCCTTTTCCTTTCTATACTACTATCTTCTTATATGAGGGGATTCCATTACCGCCCCCTTGGTATTCATGATGTCCTCTTCTATGGATGGGACTACCAAACCCTAGCTTGCAGTTGCTTTAGTTTTACATTCTCATAAAAATTGCTATAGATCTACCACCTATCACTCGAAACCCCTGAAACAAATCAATAACCTATCACAACCCCTCATGAGAATCACACTTAACTTTATAATCATATCATTACTATTAATATCATTAATATTATAAATATTATTCATATGTACTATTATTATGAATATTAATGACTATTCATATAATGACTATAATATAATGTATTAATGACAACATTTGATATTAATAATTATTATTATATAGAGTCATATCATTAATATTATAAATATTTGTCATTTTATATTATTATGAATATTAATTATAATTAATATTAATAATATGTAACTATATTACTATTATAGTAATCATTAATCATAATATAATATAATATAATCATATTAATATATGAGACTATATTAATATTCATTAATATTAATATAATATTAATATATTAATAGTCATTAATCTCACTAATATTATGAATATTAGTTATTAATTGTCATATCATTAATATTAATGTTGTTAAATGTTGTCACTAACAATATACACGGGTATTAGTTACTAGCACAACCACATTTAGGTAAAAGAACATATCCTTATCATCGCACTATGATGAAAATAGCCTTGTCATTGCAATATGATGAACATAGTCATGTCGTTGCAATGTGACACAAATATATTTTTGTCACAATGTGACACAAATATCTTTCGATGAACATAGACTCGCCATCCCAATAAGACAAACATACCCTTATCATCGCACCATGACAAACATAACCTTGTCCTTGCAATGTGATGAACGTAGTCTCATTGTCATAATGTGACACAAATATCATTTCATCACAATGTGATGCACATATCATGTGATGAACATAGCCTCACCATTGCAATGTCATGAACATAGTCTTGTCGTTGCAATGTGACGCAAATATCCTTTCATCGTAATGTGACACAAATATCGTCTTGTCACAATGTGATGAACATAGCCTTGTTGTCGCAATGTGATGAACATTGCCTTGCCGTCGCACTGTGACGAAGATAGCCTTGTCATTGCAATGTGATGAACATAGCCTCGTCATCTCAATGTGACGGAATTACCCTTGCATTGCAATGTGAGGAAAATATCCTATGATGCACATAGCCCCATCATCATGATGTGACAAACATACCCTTATCATCGCACTTTCATGAGCAACCAAAGAGAGTATACACTCTATGATCCATATGCGGTGTACTTAAATGTCCAAATATGAGAAGCATTTCCAAATATCATTAATGTGAGAAACATTTCCAAATATCATAATGTGAGAAACATTTCTAAATGTCATAAACAACATTAAAATATTAAAATATAATTATTTAAGACTTAAAATATACTACAGAATTTAAGTATTAAATACATTATAATATTAAATTCATTGAAATGCATTATTTAAAGTATTAAAATTTAATTATTTAAGAATTAAGGTATAATACATTATTTAAGTATTAAATGCATTAAAGTCATTTCAATGCATTATTTAATGCATTTATAAGAAACCATCCTTGTTCTCAATCATTCTCGTTGTTTTCAATTAATATATTAGTATTTTAATAGTTTATAATTAATGTATTATTACTTTAATAAATATATTAATGTATTGATGTATTAATATTTTAATAATATATTTATTATCCTATTATTAAATTAATAATGTATTAAAATTATTGATATATTTACTAATGTATTATTACTTTAACAATGTATTAATTAATAATGTATTAAAATATTAATTAATTAATATATTATATTATTGATAAATTATTTTTTTAATATTCATATATTAAAAAAGTTTATAGACTAATTTGTAATAATGTATGAAATAGTTTAATGCATTGAATATAATTAATTAATAATGCATTTAATATATTAATCAATAATTTATTTATGTATCAGTTAATTAATACATTATTAATATATTATTTTATTAGTAATGTATTGATACATTATATTAATAATGGATTAGTAATTTAATAGTAGATTGCTTAATACATATGAAAGTCAAATGAAATACTACTTTATTAATGTATTATTAATATATTAGTGTCTTAATATATTATTGCATAATTATTTAAGTATTTTAATGTATTAGTGCCTTAATATATTATTATATAATTATTTAAGTATTGAAGTTTAATATATTATTTAAATATTAATTTACTAATACTATTAATTCATACTATTAATATATTATTTATTAATACTACTTTATTAATATATAAGTGACTTAATATATTATAGTATAATTATTTAAATATTAAATTACAAGATATTATTTAAGTATTAATGCATTAATAATATTATTATTTAAGTATTGATGTATTAATAATATTAATTAATAATATATTTAATATATTAATTAATAATTTATTGATGTATTAATTAATTAATATATTACATTACAAATGTATTATTTTATTAATAATGTATTAATAATTTAATAGTGTATTACCTAATATATGAAATGTTAGTCTAATACTACTTTATTATTGTAGTATTAGTACCTTAATACATTATAGTATAATTATTTAAGTATTAAAGTATAATATATTATTTAAGTATTAATGCATTAAATTATTAATATTTTGATACATTACTATATTAATGTATTACTATATTAATATACATTAAATATAATAATGTAATATTAGTGTAATAATATATTATTAATGTATTATTTTATTAGTGTATTATTATTTATTAGTGTATTATTACTTTAGCAATGTATTAATTTTTATTGTATAAATATATTAATTAATTAATACATTAGATTATTGATATATCAATTAATTAATAAGTTACTATAATTTATACATTACAATAATATAATAACCTACTACTAGATACATTAAGGTCAATGCATTACTATATTTTATTTATATTTAATATTTTTATTGATTTATTTAATTTATAATTAATGTATTAATACTTTATCAATGTACTAATGTATTAATTAATTAATACATTACATTATTAATATATCAATCAATTAATAAGCTACATTGTACATTAATGTAAAATAATACTTTAATTTATACATTCTTATTATATATTAGATTAATGTAATGCATTAAGTTGATATAGTAATAGACAATTATGTTATATAGATTCATGAATTAATACAATAATAATAATAATAATAATAATAATCTATTTTTAAGGATTTGATTTGTAAAGTCTACGAAGGTATACATACCCTACCCCCTGTGGATTTGAACCTGTGACCTCTTAAGAGGAAACACATGTTCTTAACCATTAGACCCACTCTTCTTATTATATATTATATTAACTTAATAATTAATTAATTGATTAATTATGTATTAGTATGTTAATGGTAGTTTCTCAAGACATCCACTAGCAATAACTACTTTATAAAAATAATTGATATAGATTCATGGACATCATTTTACACCTATCCAAATTATAGCTAAGATCCACTTATATCAATCACTTTTATAAAATGATTGTTACTAGTATAATATAATTATATTTATATATAAATATATAATAATCATTAAAATAATTAATTAATATAAATAAATATATAAATTATAATAATATATATTATAATAAAAACTCTAAATAAAATAATAAATAAATAAATAATAGATGAAAATCCAAAATAATGAAAATGGAGAAACATAACAAATATTGCAAAGTTCAATCCAAACGTTCCATTTATACATTAATTGATATTTTAAAACACATAAGTTACTGCAGCCTGAGAATTAAATAATTAAAGCTAAGTAAATTAGGCCGATTATACCCCGGATGGGGTGACATGTGGGCAGTCTGGGCACGTGGAGGCGCTAACGGGGGGGCCATTTATGGAGGCCCCTACTCCTGGCTGGGAGCAGTTAATAGAGCCCTCGCCTCCTTAGATCACCGGATTACGATGGAGCTCCTCGCGCGTGGGCATGGGACGGCCAGCCAGAGCATTAAGCTCTCGGCATTAATGCTAGCAGCTATAGGTTATGTGTATTTCAGTGTGAACAGACCTCCCACTTCGCATTCGATTTTGTTCCAGCAGGTTCAACATCGTCGCGCATGAGGTTCCGCCCTAGCCCTCACCATGCCACAGGTAAGGGGTAGGCCTCGCCGAGGCGCTGGCTGGTACACAGCGGACTCACAGAGAAAACGACATCAGTGGTTTGTCAGAGTTGTGCTCCTGGCCAGGAAAAAACGCAGGGGTGGTGCCACTGTAGCTAACTCGTCGCCCCGTACTTACATTGAGGAGGACCTATCCATCAAGCTTCGACTGGATTTTTCCGAAAGAAGGATGTTCGTTGTCTCGGACAATTGGGATCCTCTGGCGAGCTTTGGACGCACGCCAACTGCACCCAATTTGGGCAATTCTCCAGCGCCCTCCATTGCTCCGAGTGAAGCTTTTGCGGCCTACCCTGTGGAGGAGGAGACATCGGAATCCAATGTTGGGGTGCAGACACAGGGGACATCGCTGGACCACAAGGCAAGGGAAGAGGAGGATGGGCAGTAGGAGGGATTCACTGATACGCATCAGCAGAGGACGACGCCGAGTCGAGAAGAAGCGGAGCCTGAAAGGAATTCGCCACCTTTTCCGTCGTTCCTGCACTGCGAACACCTAGAGTTGATCTTTGAAGTGCGTAGCCTCGTGGACGATCAAGCCTTCAGAGCAGTGCGACTCAGCCAACGCCTAGATATGTTGTATGCGGCCTACTCCAAAGCTACTACGCGACGCCAATGCCCCACTTGTGTGCAACCCTTCGTCCTCCCTGTCAATGGAGGCAACTTCCACTGAATAGGTTCCAGTTTTCCTTATGGCTTCCATGCTCTTTTCAGCGACAGTTCATCAGAGCAGTAGCTCTCTAGTTCTTAGCATAATTAGCTTTAGCATAGTTTTTCTATCACTGTTGAACATACTGGACATAATCCTTGGTTTCCTTCGGGCAGGGTGGCGAAACATTACGCCAATTTTTGCTTGCTACTGTGAACAGGACAGTGGTCATATGCATGACAAATGTCTATCCTTTTTGAAAACTTAATATAACAGGTTCTGCTTTTTATTTAAAAAAAAAATAAAAATAATTAGGCCGATTATAAACTACAATGTGTCAACCCTGCCATAAATTTCAAATATTACAAGGTTCATTTCAAAAGTTCCATTCATACATTAATTGATATTTTAAAACAAAGAAAAGTTCCATTCATACATTAATTGATATTTTAAAACAAAGAAAAGTTCCATTCATACATTAATTGATATTTTAAAACAAAGAAGTTAATGTAGCCCTCACAATTAAATAATTAAAGCTAAATAAATTAGGTCGATTATAAACTACAACGTGTCAACGTGTCGAGTGTGTCCAGCATGAATTGGACACACTCGACGTCCAAGAGACCGATGTGGCGCAGGCGGGTCTACTCTACATTATGAAATGTTACTACACTCAAGTGGGCATATATGAAACGTTAACGACACTCCCCACGCTAATCAGAGTGTTCATGGTGGGTTCATGGTGGAAGCAAACGTGGCTAACACATCCCACCAATACATGTTAAAGAAATACTTTAAAAAACTTAAAGTAGATGCCATAAAAACTCTAAAAGCTTTTCATTCACAGTAAAATTTCTAAAAACTCTATAAGCTTGTCATTCAAATTTTTTTCTTTAATTTTAATCATTGTTTCTAAAGATGAACCAACCTGTTTTGTCATTATTATTATGTTAATTATTTTAATATTTTTTAGATGAATCAACATATTTTGTTATATGTAAACAAGATTATTATTATGTTAATCATTTTAATATTTTTTTAGATGAATCAACATGTTTTGTCATATGTAAACAAGTTGATGATTAAAATCACAGCTTTTAATTTATTGTAATGACCAAAAATATTCAGCATATGAAATCATGTCTATTAAAAACTCAATTGAAATTAAAAACATATTAAATCTGGCCATTTCCCATAAATGTATGCCAATCAAACTAACCATTAAAATAATAATGTTTTTAATAGAAAAATTGTAATGGAAAATTATGAAAAATTGGTTCGGGTAATTGAAGCGATATTTCTCACACATATGCGACGTGAATTAGTACTCATTACTTTGTGATTCAAATAATAGATTTATTGACACATGATTCGAATAAGAGATATATTAAACTAACCTATTAAACTCCATTAAAAATGTTTTTCTGCATTAACGCATTAACTTTCTTTTTTTATTAGTACCCGAGAGCATGGATTATAGCAATATGTTGCATGTCAAATTCATGATTACTTTTATGAATTTAAAAAATAATTATAATGTTTTTCAATAAATATTTCTCTAAGGTGAATTTTATAAATAAAAAAATTATTTTTTAATTTTAAAAATTTATAATTAAAAAAAAATCATTTTTTTATTTTCAAAGTTTATAATTATTTATTATAAATTTTACAACAAATATTTATTAACATATTTATTAACTATGAATTTTTAAATATTTAAAATTTTATTTTTTGGTCAGTAGATCTATTTGAATTTGACAATTAACAACGAAATTATACCGTTAAAATAATTTGATTTTTTGAAATCATGAAAATGCCACCTCTCCTCTTAAATTCAACTTGTTCTCAGGTATTTACTTGCTTCTGATTAAATTCATGCGAATATCATCGGGCACTCAAAACATCTAGATAATTATTAAAGCCCTTTTACAGATTTGCAATTAGATGACAAAATTAGAGTCATTTCATAGATTTGAACTATGTGAAGAATGATCCTATTCATAAAGAGCAAATTACATATTTATTACGCCGAAAGGCGTATCCCTATTGGCAATGGGCACATTTTATCATCTTTTAATCTTAAATCTTAATCTTACAATCAACAATACGGGCTCAGATCAAATTTGATGGATCCGATCGAGAAGCCTGTACCATTTCGGGTCTCAAATTTTGGGTCCGCTCTTCAGATTTGATGGATCGGATTGAGAAGCCTGTGGTCCATCTGTGTAACCCACGCTTCTCAATCCAATCCATCAAATTCGAAGAGCGGACCATTTATGTACCTGTTCATCTTTCGTCTTCTTTACGGGTTTGATGGATCGGATCGAGAAGCCTGTGGTCCATCTGTGTAACCCAGGCTTCTCAATCCGATCCATCAAATTCGAAGAGAGGACCATTTATGTACCTGTTCATCTTTCATCTTCTTTACGGTCTCATCTTCTTTACGGGCTTTAGTGCAAGTGAAACCCAAGGTAATCCTTTCTGATAACTATTTTCATTCTGTGACCGGTTAGATCGTGTCGCCTTAACCGGTTAGTGGTTTTAATTGTTCATTAATTGCTAATTGCTGTGTGATATAGAAGACGGGCAGAGTTACAATAATTGGAGCAACGAAATACTAATTCTCTTATGAGCGTATGGAAACTGTAACTCGAGTGTTGTACGCATCGCATCTTTTGATATACGGAAGATAAGTTTATATCTTGGAAGACTTGTCCTCTATTGAATGGTGCTTGCAGTTTTTTGAAAGAGGTAATTTTCATTCATGACTCATGGAAACGCTATGAAATTATTTTCTGATTGGGTTTTCTTTGGCTTGCTCTATTCATTTGTCAACAATGGATATTTACAGTTGCATTGTAATACAACAGGCGGACGACACCCAATCCTACAAAAAATACTTTGGAGCTCTAATCCGTAATAGAAGTTATGTAAACTCAAGCCTTCAAAAAGTTATTGTGTAAGTGAAACTATATCAACATATTATTTCATTTTTAAATTCTAATTAAAATTTTAATTAGGACTTCTGTTAAACTTAAGGTTTGCTTGTAATCTTAATATGTTGATTAAGGTTTGTTTGTTTGTAAATGAAATAGGCGTGAGATTTGTTTGCAAATGAAATGTGCCTTTCGACGTCCATCAACCACAACCATGTGGCTGTGCTAGTTCTATCCCTTTTATAGATTTGAATTGTTACACTGAAAGGCGTACACCTATTGGTAATGGGCACATTTAATCATCTTTTAATCTTAAATCTTAATCTTACAATCAACAATTAAAGATGCTGGCATATTCTTAGTCGTTCTCCCAAATCAATGGATGAGATTTACTATTCATAACTTCCTTGCATTTATGAATGCATATGTTCACATGTTTACTTTTTCACATTTACCTAATCATATTAAAAAATTACTGTAAGGCTATATGACTGCCACGTTAATATAATTAACAAGGATTAATATCTATGCAATATTTTATTGCCACATTTGGATGATTAGTAGGCACTACCTCAAATGGATTGCACGTATCTGCTGGGATGTGAATGGTGGCCACGTACTACTAAGATATGAATGTTTTTTTTAATTAAATGGATATGGATTACTTGTGCCGGGTACCACAAGATTATGGAAGGAAAGAATGGACCATTTATGTGCCTGTTCATCTTTCATCTTCTTTACGGGCTCGTCTTTATTATGGGATTTAGTGCAAGTGAAACCCAAGGTAATCCGTTCTGATAATTATTTTCATTCTGTGACTGGATAGATTGTGTCGCCTTAACCAATTAGTGGTTTTAATTGTTCATTAACTGCTAATTGCTGTGTTATATAGAAGATGGGCAGAGTTACAATAACTGGAGCAACGAAATACTAATTCTCTTATGAGCATATGGAAACTGTAACTCGAGTGTTGTACACATCGCCTCTTTTGATATATGGAAGACAGGTTTATATCTTGGAAGACTTGTCCTCTATTGAATCGTGGTTGCAGTTTCCCGAAAGAAGTAATTTTCATTCATGACTCATGGAAACGCTATGAAATTATTTTCTGATTGGGTTTTCTTTGGCTTGCTCTATTCGTTTGTCAACAATGGATATTTGCAGTTGCATTGTAATACAATAGGTAGACGATGCCCAATCCTACAGAAAATACATTGGAGCTCTAATCCGTAATATAATTTATGTAAACTCAAGCATTCAAAAAGTTATTGTATATGTGAAACTATATCAACATATTATTTCATTTTAAAATTCTAATTAAAATTTTAATTAGGATTTATGTTAAACTTAAGGTTTGTTTGTAATATTAATATGTTGATTAAGGTTTGTTTGTTTGTAAATGAAATAGGCCTCAGATTTGTTTGCAAATGAAATATGCCTTTCAACGTTCATCAGCCACAAGCATGTGGCTGTGCTAGTTCTATCCCTTTTATAGATTTGAATTGTTACGTAAGAAAGGCATACACCTATTGGTAATGGGCACATTTAATCATCTTTTAATCTTAAATGTTAATCTTACAATCAACAATTAAAGATGTTGGCATATTCTTAGTCGTTCTCCCAAATCAATCGATGAGATTTACTGTTCATAACTTCCTTGCATTTATGAATGCATACGTTCACATGTTTACTTTTTCACATTTACCTAATCATATTAAAAAATTATTGTAAGGCAATATGACTGACACGTTAACATAATTAACAAGGATTAATATATATGCAAGATTTTATTGCCACATTTGGATGATTAGTAGGCACTACCTCAAATGGATTGCACGTATCTGCTGGGATGTGAACGGTGGCCACGTACTACTGAGATATGAATGGTCTTTTTTAATTAAATGGCTATGGATTATTTGTGCCGTGTACCACAAGATTATGGAAGGAAAGAGCGGACCATTTATGTGCCTATTCATCTTTCATCTTCTTTACAGGCTCGTCTTCTTTATGGGATTTAGTGCAAGTGAAACCCAAGGTAATCCTTTCTGATAACTATTTTCATTTTGTGATTGGTTAGATCCTGTCACCTTAACTGGTTAGACGTTTTAATTGCTCATTAATTGCTAATTGATGTGTGATATAGAAGATGGCCAGAGTTACAATAACTGGAGCAACGAAATACTAATTCTCTTATGAGCATATGGAAACTGTAATTCGAGTGTTGTACGCATCGCCTCTTTTGATATACGGAATACAGGTTTATATCTTTGAATACTTGTCCTCTATTGAATGGTGGTTGTAGTTTCCTAAAAGAGGTAATTTTCGTTCATGACTCATGGAAACACTATGAAATTATTTTCTGATTGGGTTTTCTTTGGCTTGCTCTATTCGTTTGTCAACAATGGATATTTACAGTTGTGTTGTAATACAACAGGCGGATGACACCCAATCCTACAGAAAATACATTGGAGCTCTAATCTGTAATAGAAGTTATAAAAACTCAAGCCTTCAAAAAGTTATTGTATAGGTGAAACTATATCAACATATTATTTCATTTTTAAATTCTAATTAAAATTTTAATTAGGATTTTTGTTAAACTTAAGGTTTGTTTGTAATCTTAATATGCTGATTAAGGTTTGTTTGTTTGTAAATGAAATAGGCGTGACATTTGTTGCAAATGAAATATGCCTTTCTACATTCATCAGCCACAACCATGTGGCTGTGCTAGTTCTATCCCTTTTATAGATTTGAATTGTGGCGTACACCTATTGGTAATGGGTACATTTAATCATCTTTTAATCTTAAATCTTAATCTTACAATCAATAATTAAAGATGTTGGCATATTCTTAGTTGTTCTCCCAAATCAATGGATGAGATTTACTGTTCATAACTTCCTTGCATTTATGAATTCATACGTTCACATGTTTACTTTTTCACATTTACCTAATCATATTAAAAAATTACGGTAAGGCTATATGATTGCCACGTTAACATAATTAACAAGGATTAATATCTATGCAAGATTTTATTGCCACGTTTGGATGATTAGCAGGCACTACCTCAAATGGATTGCACGTATCTATTGGGATGTGAACAATGGCCACGTACTAGTGAGATATGAATGGTTTTTTTTAATTAAATGGCTATGGATTATTTGTGTCGGGTACCACAAGATTATGGAAGGAAAGAGCGGACCATTTATGTGCATGTTTATCTTTCGTCTTCTTTATGGGCTCATCGTCTTTACGGGCTTTAGTGCAAGTGAAACCCAAGGTAATCCTTTCTGATAACTTTTTTCATTCTGTGACTAGTTATATCGTGTCGCCTTAACCGGTTAGTGGTTTTAATTGTTCATTAATTGCTAATTGTTGTGTGATATAGAAGACGGGCAGAGTTACAATAACTAGAGAAACGAAATACTAATTCTCTTATGAGCATATGGAAACTGTAACTCGAGTGTTGTACGCATCGCCTCTTTTGCTATACGGAAGACAATTTTATATCGTGGAAGACTTGTCCTCTATTGAATGGTGGTTGCAGTTTCCTGAAAGAGCTAATTTTCATTCATGACTCATGGAAAAACTATGAAATTATTTTCTGATTGGGTTTTCTTTGGCTTTCTCTATTCGTTTGTCAACAATGGATATTTACAGTTGCATTGTAATACACCAGGTGGACGAAATCCAATCCTACAGAAAATACATTGGAGCTCTAATCCATAATAGAAGTTATGTAAACTCAAGCGTTCAAAAAGTTATTGTATAGGTGAAACTATATCAACATATTATTTCATTTTTAAATTCTAATTAAAATTTTAATTAGGATTTATGTTAAACTTAAGGTTTGTTTGTAATCTTAATATGCTGATTAAGGTTTGTTTGTTTGTAAATGAAATAGGCTTGAGATTTGTTTGCAAATGAAATATTTCTTTCGGCGTTCATCAGCCACAACCATGTGGCTATGCTAGTTCTATCCCTTTTATAGATTTGAATTGTTAAGCTGAAAGGCATACACCTATTGGTAATGGACACATTTAATCATCTTTTAATCTTAAATCTTAATTTTAGAATCAACAATTAAAGATGTTGGCATATTCTTAGTCGTTCTCCCAAATCAATGGATGAGATTTACTGTTCATAACTTCCTTGCATTTATGAATGCATACGTTCACATGTTTACTTTTTCACATTTAACTAATCATATTAAAAAATTACTGTAAGGCTATATGACTGCCACGTTAACATAATTAACAAGGACTAATATCTATGCAAGATTTTATTGCCATGTTTGGATGATTAGTAGGCACTACCTCAAATGGATTGCATGTATTTGCTGGGATGTGAACGGTGGCCACGTACCACTGAGATATGAATGATTTTTTTTTAATTAAATGGCTATGGATTATTTGTGCCGGGTACCAAAATATTATGGAAGGAAAGAGAGGACCATTTATGTGCCTCTTCATCTTTCGTCTTCTTTACGGGCTGGTCTTCTTTACGGGCTTTAGTGCAAGTGAAACCCAAGGTAATCCTTTCTGATAACTATTTTCATTCTGTGATTGGTTAGATCATGTCACCTTAACCGGTTAGTGGTTTTAATTGTTCATTAATTGCTAATTGCTATGTGATATTGAAGACGGGTAGAGTTACAATAACTGGAGCAACGAAATACTAATTCTCTTATGGGCGTATGGAAATTGTTACTCGAGTGTTGTACGCATCGCCCCTTTTGATATATTTAAGAGAGGTTTATATCTTGGAAGACTTGTCCTCTATTGAATGGTGGTTGTAGTTTTCTGAAAGAGGTAATTTTCATTCATGACTCATGGAAACACTATGAAATTATTTTCTGATTGGGTTTTCTTTGGCTTGCTCTATTCGTTTGTCAGCAATGGATATTTATAGTTGCATTGTAATACAATAGGCGGATGACACCCAATCCTACAGAAAATACATTGGAGCTCTAATCCGTAATAGAAGTTATGTAAACTCAAGCGTTCAAAAAGTTATTGTATAAGTGAAACTATATCAACATATTATTTCATTTTTAAATTCTAATTAAAATTTTAATTAGGATTTCTGTTAAACTTAAGGTTTGTTTGTAATCTTAATATGTTGATTAAGGTTTGTTTGTTTGTGAATGAAATAGACGTGAGATTTGTTTGCAAATGAAATATGCCTTTCGACGTTCATCAGCCACAACCATGTGGCTGTGCTAGTTCTATCCCTTTTATAGATTTGAATTGTTATGCCGAAAGGCGTACACCTATTGGTAATGGGCACATTTAGTCATCTTTTAATCTTAAATCTTAATCTTACAATCAACAATTAAATATGCTGGCATATTCTTAGTCGTTCTCCCAAATCAATGGATGAGATTTACTGTTCATAACTTCCTTGCAATTATGAATGCATACTTTCACATGTTTACTTTTTCACATTTACCTAATCATATTAAAAAATTATTGTAGACTATATGACTGCCACGTTAACATAATTAACAAGGATTAATATCTATGCAAGATTTTATTGCCACATTTGGATGACTAGCAGGCACTACCTCAAATGGATTGCACATATCTGCTGGGATGTGAACGGTGGCCACGTACTACTGAGATATGGATGGTATTTTTTAATTAAATGGCTCTGGATTATTTGTGCCGGGTACCACAAGATTATGGAAGGAAAGAGCGGACCATTTATGTGCCTGTTCATCTTTCGTCTTCTTTATGGGCTCGTCTTCTTTACGGGCTTTAGTGCAAGTGAAACCCAAGGTAATTCTTTCTGATAACTATTTTCATTCTGTGACTGGTTAGATCGTGTTGCCTTAATCGGTTAGTGGTTTTAATTGTTCATTAATTGCTAATTGTTGTGTGATATAGAAGACGGGCAGAGTTACAATAACTGGAGCAACGAAATACTAATTCTCTTATAAGCGTATGGAAACTGTAACTCGATTGTTGTATGCATCGCCTCTTTTGATATACGGAAGATAGGTTTATATCTTGGAAGACTTGTCCTCTATTGAATGGTGGTTGTAGTTTCCTGAAAGAGGTAATTTTCATTCATGACTCATGGAAATGCTATGAAATTATTTTCTGATTGGTTTTTCTTTGGCTTGCTCTATTTGTTTGTCAACAATGGATATTTACAGTTGCATTGTAATACAACAAGTGGACGACACCCAATCCTACAGAAAATACATTGGAGCTCTAATCCGTAATAGAAGTTATGTAAACTCAAGCGTTCAAAAAGTTATTGTATAGGTGAAACTATATCAACATATTATTTCATTTTTAAATTCTAATTAAAATTTTAGTTAGGATTTCTGTTAAACATAAGGTTTGTTTGTAATCTTAATATGCTGATTAAGGTTTGTTTGTTTGTAAATGAAGTAGGCATGAGATTTGTTTGCAAATGAAATATGCCTTTCGATGTTCATCAACCACAACCATGTGGCTGTGCTAGTTCTATCGCTTTTATAGATTTGAATTGTGTGAATAATTATATGGCTCATGAAGAAAGACATTTACCATCATTTATGATGAAAATATCTTTAATTCTCCGTTCTCTACACATTAATATTTTCCCTGATTATGTGGCCTCACACCAACACTAATAGACACTCAAATTTTCCTTTTTCTATAGCACTTAATTGTTCTCTTTCATAGATATCTTTGCATGGAATTACCATTATTTCATAGATAACTCTGCAATACCTCTATGCAAAATCCCTACAGGAAAGCATTAACAAACAATGTTGATGGAATATGTAGTCGATAATTCTTGAAATCTTGAAACAATACGAACTTTTCACAGATATTTACTAGTTGTTACAGTGCACCAAATGGTGGTTGTATATTCCTACAAATACTCAAGAAATATTATTTTAAACAAAATTTTAGAATTTGTTGAAATTAACTGTGCACTATCTCCATGCAATCACATAAGCTCAGAGTAAAACTTCTAATGAACTTTCTAAAAATATTTTAAGTCCATAGAAACTTCTTACCTCATGCATTTCTCGAGGTTGGCCAATTCACAACTGCTTGAACTTTTTCTAAGCCCATCTTCAAACCTTCTTCAGATACTACAAACCTCAAATATATCATCTATGTCTTCATAAAACTGCATATCTTCAAATTTATCAACATTTTTTACTTCTACAGGGTACTCAAAAACATAATGAGATGCCTTAAATGTTCCTCTCTTGTCTAACTATAGATCATGATGTCATCTAGATAGACTATCACAAACTTTCCAATAAATTCCTTTAAGACCTCATTCATTAACCTCATAAATGTACTAGGAGCATTTGTGAGCCCAAAATGTATCACCAATCAGTCATACAATCCACTATTAGTCTTCAAATCAATTTTCCATTCATCCCCTTGTCTAATTCTATTTTTTTGATATCCACTCTTTAAAGAAATCTTTGAAAAATATTGTGAACCACTCAAAAAATCCATCAAATCATAGGTTCTAGAAAATTTGTTCCTTATGGTAATTTTGTTGATTTCTCTAGAGTACATGTGTCATCCTCCATCCTTCTTTAGGATGACTACTGTTGGTAGAAAAAATGGAATCAAATTTTCCTTGACCAATCATTTATTTAATAACTTTTTTTTTCCCTTTTAAGCTCTTTATTCTCTTGTGGGGTCATTCTATAGGATGTTTTATTAGGTAAACTTTCTCTAGGGATTAAATCAATGTGATTGCTAATACTTCTCACATGTGGTAAAGTATTTTTTAATTCATCTACTATAATATCAGAAACTTCATCAAGCACAACTTTAACTTATGTAGGTAAATCATCCATATTTTTATTACTTAGTATTACCTTTTGCTTACCAGTTAAGAAAAAACACATCTCTTCTTCTTTCTTGACTTCTTGTAGCAAATCCTTTCCACTTATCAACAATACACTTGGACCAACTTATTCCTTGGTTGTCCCATCCTTCAAAGGTAACAATACATGCTTTCTATCATTCTTTTCGAGAAAATAAGTGTCCCTTCTACCATCATGGATGGATTTTATTTCATATTTCCATGGCCTTCCCAATAGAATATGTTAGACGTCCATGGGAATTATATCACATAACGCCTCATCCTTGTAGCTACCAATTTGGAATTCCACTTTACATTGTTCATTCACCAAAATATGATGTTCATTTTGTAACCATGTTACCCTATAGGGAGTGGGATGTACTAGCCTCTGCAATCTGAATTTCTCTACCATCTCTTTGGAAACCAAATTGTCTTTGCTACCACTATCAATGAAAATTTTACAACACTTCATTCTTGACTTACATACAGTCCTAAGCATACTTTTCCTTTCATCTAGTTCATGAACCTCCTTCTCTTCCTTAACCAAAACTCTCTTCAACAACAATGATTCCCCTACCTCTAGAGTTTCTTCTTTTTCTATTGCATTCACATATTCTTTCTTTATATCAGTGACATGTGCATTCCTCTGATTTTCGTCCTTGTTCTCTGGACAATCCCATGACATGTGTCATATTTTACAACATGTATAACATATAATTTCTCAGCCTCTTCCTTGACCTCTTGATTCTCCCCCTCTTGGTGACTGGGTACTTTAATTTCATGCCTCTTATTTTGAAGGTTGAAATTTTCCTTTGTTAGATTGTCCTTTACCTCTTGTTGGATTCCTTCCTTTGTTTCTCTGGATTTGATTTATGGCCAGCTTCTTTTGTTCCTTCAAATTTTCTTGGTATTCATCTTCAACATTTCTCATGGACAAAAGGTTGATTTCATCTTGAATTTCATAGCTCAAACCATTTAAGTATCTAGCAACCTTCTCAACATCTTCCTCAATGTGATCATATCTAATGTTCAACATATATAATTACTTTGTGTATTCTTTTACCATCATAATTTTATGTCTAAGGTTTTTCAATTGTCTAAAATAATTCAATTGATAATACTTAGGAATGAAATTACCTTTAAATTTAGCCACCATTCCGTCCCAACTCTTGATATCAAATTTTCCTTTTCTTCTTTTGTCTACCTGCAACGCATCCCACCATAGAGCCCCATGTCCCTTTAACCTACTTATTACATGCTTCACCTTCTTCTCCTCTTCTACCTATTCATAATTAAAATATTTATCTATGGAATATATCCATTCAAGTAATTCATCAACATTTAAATTACCTTCATACATGGCCACTTCTATCTTAGGCATGGATCCAACTTTTGTGACCATTCTTAATAGTTGTTCATTTGTTTTTTGTCCTCGAAGAGCTTCTTATTTTTCCTCATTAGAGATTGTATATTCACTCTCACTAACATCTCCTATGTCAATATATCTCCTTTGCCTCCAACATTTCCTGGATGTGCCTGAGCTCATAGCGTAACTAATAAGTTACAACATTCTTGTCTTTGTATCCTCTCCTAGGTGGCATGATTCCTTAGATACAAATCCTCTTTGATACCAAAAATGATGTAAATTATCACCATCTTCAACCCACAATCACAGAGTTTTCAACACTCATTCGTAGTCAATATTCAGGCTGCTTATCTGGCCTTAGATCAAAACGAACAAGAACTAAAATTTGTCTTTTTCTACATCACTGAATTTTTCTTTGTCATAGAAAAATCTTCATAGAATTACCACTACATAGATATAATTCTATGAGGAAGCTCTGTACGAAACCATCAATGAACAATGTTTATGAAATATGTTGTAGACAATTTTGCGTGAAATTCAACAAACAATGTGGATGTGTCATAGGTTACTCTATGCACAGAATCCTCCAACAATATTAACTTGTCGAAGATCTTTATGATTTGTTCCACTGCGCCAAATTGTGAATTTTTCGTTCATGTGGAGATAAATACCCAAGAAATATTCTTTTAAACAAAATTTTAGAACTTTCTAAAGTTAACTGCACACGGTTTTCCTGCAATCACATAAACTCATCACTCTGCCAAGATATCTTATAAATAGAGTTTAGCAATTCAACCACACTATGGAAAAAAATGTAAACACACATCATGACAACACCACACACTTTGTTCTTTATTTTTATCAATGAATGAGTAAATTTACACAGGAAATGTATTTCCTTCTTGCTCTCTTGGACCTGTGTGATCCACATTGTTACACATTCAATCTCACAAAATTGTTGTCCTCTACTTCTTACAAATGATTCAATGTATTTTGAGCCCTTAGATAGCTCACAAACAAAAAAATCTAGAGTTATATTACCAAATGCCTAAACTAGAGATTTGTTCCTAATATTTAGCAACAACCTTGACAACTATGAAAAACCACTCGATATCTAATCAAACAAACTCAATGAAAATGTCTTATATAGACATTTCATAATTATTACAAACATAATAAAAAAAATCAGGGAACCAACTCCCTTGTTAAATGTATTTGATCCTTGAGATCAATTCAAAAACTTGTTGCGAGATGCTCCGACATAATTTTTCTACCCTACAAAGAACATTAGATGACGATAATGATGATATTGCCATAATTTCCCTTGCTCTCCAATCATCCATAAACCCCTTTCCTTGCAAACACCCATGAAACTCTATAAAAATCATACCATTGATACCATGGAGCTCACACAAAACAACCACCTAAGACACAATATTTATTTCCCTTCATAATTATTCTCCTTGAAATTTCCTTTATTGAATCTTCTAAGATCACTTTGTTGCTTAATGTATTAAGTGGATTACCTTCTCGAAACATCCACTTGTGAGAACATTCCCCATGGTTGGGTGGGGAATGATTAGGATGGATACTCAACCCAAGCCATCCAGTGACAATTAGAATGTGGGTGGTCAAATATTTTCTCCTCGTTATGCTCTTACGAAATATGTTCTCCTATGTTCAATATATTCTATATATGTTCTAGTATATGTTCAATGTTGCAATATATGTTCTCCTATACTATGTTCCTATATAATGTTGTAACTAAATATGTTCTCCTGGTGGTCAAATATGTTCTCTTGTTTTTCCTATCATTGATATATATAAATTGATCCATTGAAATTTCCACTACTCCTTGAAATGGTTATGCTCTTACGGAAAAATAGGTTGTAATAGAAAATTGTTCTTGTTATCACATCATTGACTGTATGAGGGAAAATCCAAACCTTGTCAATGTCCATATATATTAGAATAACTCACATAAATAAATAAAGGCCATTTTATTGAATTTTAATATACTATAAACCTGGACTCATATGCATTGGCTGTGAAGAAACCATAGAGGAATAGGGTTTTATTTTGTTGGAAATAGTAATTACAAGTTGGTGACATCTTCACGTCTTCGTCGATTTGTCTGTTAGTCATTTTTTCAGTATTTTGTTAGTCAATTGAAATGTCAGTCAGATAGTCTGACAATTTGTAAGTGCAAAGTCACACATTTACTAAGTTATAAATGAAGCCGATTTCTATCTTCTCAAGCTCTGGTAAGTGGTTGAAGATTCATTCAATTTAATGACAGTCTTTAATGTTAGCTCGGTCTTAGCTTCTGTAGGAAGTCTTAGTTAGTGTCTATATAAGTTCGAGTCTTTTAGTTAGTCGAAGAGGCGAAAAAATGAGAAGTAGTTGATGGGTAGAGAAGAAGAAGACTGGTAGAGAGAACCAACAATAGCTGAAGAGTTGACAAAATAAGTCATTAGAGCCAAATCTCATCTATGCCATTGTATTTTTTTTCACGCACAACGCCAAAGTTTATTAATATCAAGCTTTTTTCTATTGACAAGTTTTTGTCTTATTTATGAGTTTATGTGCTAAGCATAGCACTATGTTATTCCACATTTATAAATAATTTCATTAAGTGTGTGTATTTACAACACACAACAAACTAAGTAGTCTTTGTATTGTGCAGTGATCTTCAGAACTATGCCGCATACCTTGTTTGGTGCGTAATAATTCAAACTGCGTTGTGCAGAGAGGAATGCGCACACTATTGATCCATCGGATCTCAACCTTCAAATTGGTATCAAAGTACATATTTTGTGTGCAGTTATCCACTTGGTGACGCCCTATGGAAGGGAATGTATGGGTCCTCACCCCCTTCATACAAATCTATGCTTGAGAATATGTTTGCAAGAGGCTCAGTTTCTCTTGTGGGCACATCGACACCCTCTTTTAATGTAGTTGTCAACTCTAACTAGAATCATGCAAGAAATGGAGGTGAACTCCCTATGGAATACTAGCCACAAAGTACAAAAGGACCGAAACGTAGCAAATGGAAGCCCGACCATTGCATATCGAAAGAAGATGGAATTCTCATGTAAGAGATTATCTCGAAGTTCATACACAATTATGTTCAATGCATGAAAGATCATATTGGGAAATTTTTAGGGATATGGCCAATAGAAGGAAAACTGGTCTCTTCGATCAAGGCTCAAAGGAAAGCCATGGGATCTGTGGATCTGAAAGTTGGTTGAAAATAAATTTTCACCACAATATTTCATAACCATGCTAATAGAGATAGAATATTCAGAAATAACCCGTACTTATTCTGATATGTTGGGTTGCATCTCAAGTATTAAAAATAAAACTTCAACCCTGATAAAGAAGATTTATTCTATTTCACTGTACTCCCTTCCTCACAAGTGTTGGGAAGAAGAAATATTGGCAGAGATTGGGAATAATCTGGACACTTTTAAACAAGGGAGGAACACATCCTATTCCATAACATGCATCTATATTAATGTATCGACTCCCATTTTTGAGTCAATTTGTCTAAGCTATGAGGATATCGAATGGGTTAAGACTTTAGACTACAAATTTATACCTTTATGTTGTAATCGTTGTCCTGAACATGGACATCTTTTTTCAGGGTATTCCCTTTCTCCATCCCCCCAAGATAGTAAAATCACAGGCTTCATCGGACGAGGGTTTTTTCTACATTTCTTCGAGATGCAAAGATGGTACGCATCCAACTCATCAGGATCAAGGAAAAACCTGTTGGAATAATGCTTAGTTTAGAAGACTAGTTTGGGTTGGTTGAAGATTTGTAGGAGGCTGTTGAGATATCTTCTCAACCTCTCCCTCCATGAGTGGAATCAGTTGGATATGAATCCAACTATATATATGTGTACTGTGTTGTGTTTCACATAGTAATACAATTTATTGTTTGTGTGTTTTTCCTATGCAATGACTGTTCTTCTAATTTCTAATTTGGTATCAGAGCTTGGCTGGGCTTAATCCCTCATGGGAGTGCCGAGGAAGATGAAATAGATTGGGATCTGAATTTTTGTACATATGTAAAAGAGTAGAGTGTGCGTGACTGTGTGTGAATTAATTTTCTGTGTGATTGTTTGCTTTAGCCACGGATGTTATTGCTACATTGCATTTGTTTTTCAGTCGTTCACTGGAATTTGTCACTGTTGTTTGGATGTTGCTGATCATAAAGAGAACACGGAACAAGGAGATGTAGTGATAGCAGTTGTCATTGATTCAAGAAGCAGGAAGGAGCCGTAGTGAAAGTCGTGAGAGAGGAAGAGATGTCGTCAAAGCTGTAAAATGATTTGGATCCGCCACCGAATCGAGTGAATTAACTGAGACAGAGAGGTGCTACATAGCTAGATCGCTGCCAGATATTCATTGACTGATTGACCGGATTAATGAGCAAGAGAAACGTCATGTTGCTGCTGTGTTAAACCTGATCAAACGGGACTATTGTTTTCACTGTATTAATGTATCCAGAGATCTGTGTGCTCATAGTATCAACATCTGTTAGAAAATGCTGCCAACGGAAGGACGTTGTTGAAGAGACCACAGTTCTGGAGGAACAACCGAGGACATTGTCATCCACGATTCAGATTAACAACCAATGAATTGTTGCCACATAGATCCGCCATTTGAAGTCTGCTACAAAACGTTTGCATGGACAGAACACCAGATTGCAAGTGAATCGAAGCCACCTTAGATGATCTACTTATA
>ML783354.1:265980-298485 GCA_009831015.1 Picea engelmannii | reverse complement strand
ATATATGTATGCGTGTTTTTCTTAAAGTTTGTTTTTATATGATTATAAACTAAGAACTTGTATATTGATTCAAGTTGGAAGCCCCAGTTTCAAGTACAAACATTCTTATGTTTAAATGTCACCTTGTGTAAAGGAATGTTGAGGCCATTCCGTATCCAAACTTTTCTTCTAGATACTGAAGGATAGACGAAAGCAAAAATCTGACAGATGAAGGCAAGTTCATAGAATGCATCAATAATTGTCAACTTTTATCATGGAATCCCCGATGAGCCAAGTTGTCAAATTGTCCAGTATACAAGTGCAAGAAAGATGGTCAGAGGTATTTTGACTTTAAATGTGTCGATGGAAAGATCGAAGAAGAGGAAGAAGAAAAAGATGAATTCGTTTGATTGTAGAGTGAGTTTCAGTGCTGATGAAGACCAAACAAATGAAAGTTCAAGTATTGTAATTGTGATTAAGTATTGTAATTTGTAAAGTAAGCATTAAGGGAGGGTGTTGAATAATTCTTAGTTTAGAAGACTAGATTGGGTTGGTTGAAGATTTGTAGGAGGCTGTTGAGATATCTTCTCAACCTCTCCCTCCATGAGTGGAATCAGTTGGATCTGAATCCAACTATATATATGTGTATTGTGTTGTGTTTCACATAGTAATACAATTTATTGTTTGTGTGTTATTCCTATGCAATGACTGTTCTTCTAATTTCTAATTAAACCCTCATCTCTAGAAACAATTTTGAAATTATCAGTGATGACCTAGTAAGGAATATCTTGAATGAACCGAATGGAATACAGTCATAGAATAAAACACCTCAAGGATCTTTCGTTCCAATGCTTTCTCTAGAGGAGGCCAATATTCAACAGCGAAGAAAAAATTCCTGTCTCCCTAGAGATCCAGTTCTTGAAGCCAGGGGAGCACATACAAAAGATGGTTTTGATACATCACTGAAAGATATGGTTCTGGAAGGAACTGATCTATATAAAATCATGGAAGCATGCCAAAGGAGAGACATACACTCAATCCCAATAGACAAAGAAATAAAATGCAATGATCTTTGGCTAAAAGCAAAAGGCCTCCCATATCTAGACACCCTGAAAGCTCCAACCAAGCACTGAGTGTTGACACTAGCACGCTAAATACACCAAAGAAGAACCATAAGGATGATACACACATAGGAATTGAATCTAATTGATAAATTCTTCATGAGATTGGCAACTTTTTCGTTAATTCAGGTCAAAATGCGCTAAAAATGGATTCTTATATTCCTTCCATCTCTTAATTCTTTTAAATGAAGACAATTTCTTGGAATATACAAGACCTCAACAATCAGAGAACACAACCACTCTTACAAGAAAATGTACTTTATAAATCCCCTAACACTTTAATGTTGTAGGAAACTAAATGTCAAGGCCAAAACGTAGATGATATATTGGGGAAAATATGAAGGAATGAGTACTCCATCGCTGTATCGGCTCATTAATGCATATGGATCTCTAGGAGGGGTTTCTCTCATTTGGAACCCAGATACCATTCTCTTAGAAAACTGCTTTTCCATATCCCGTAGTCTTTTAGCACATTTCATATGCATTCTGTATGGTGACATGCGTGATCATCAATGTTTCTGGACCTCTCATAGAAGTAGAGAAATATTATTTTCTGGAAAGCCTTGGAAAAATAATAAACATTGTTGGAAACAATAACTAGATTATGGGTTGGGATTTTGAGGTCATCTCATCCCTTGGAGAGAAAATATGTGGAATTAATATGATTGACCTAGTATGTGTTTCCTTCAATTCCTTTATTCATGATTAACAACTCATAGATATTGAAACATGTAATCTCTGACACACCTGGAATAATAGGTGAGGCGATTCACAACAGGTGGCCAATCACCTAGATTGTTTCTTGAATTTAGAATCTATGCTGATCACTAAAGAAGGATTCATAGCCACGATTCTACCATCTATTGGTTCAGATCAGTAGCCTATCTGTCTCTCCCTCAATCTTATGGGATCCTTAGTTCAAAAATCCTTTCGGTTCCAGAAATTATATCTCTCGCATCCAAATTTTCAAGAGAACATCAAACATTGGTGGAAATAGGTAGAGGTGCACATGGGCACAATCATGTAACTCCTTCAACACCAAATTAAAATCATAAAACTACATCTCATATCTTGGAATAAATTAGTCTTTGGAATTTTCCAAGTCGAGAAGGAGTTAGAAGGGTGCATGATGGAAATTCAACAACAAGCAATATCCTTAGGAATCGCAGATTCCCTGACCCAGTAGGAATAAGAAGTTTAATCACAATTGGAAGAGAAATATCAAGAAGAGAAAATATTATGGTGAGGGCGATCACAACTCAACTTTCTTCCATCGCTCCATGATCCAAAGGAAACAATCCAATTGCAACCTCCTATTGAAGAGTCTCTTCAATGTAACACTCTTTCATCACACAAGTATATTGAAAAGGAATTGATCTCTTTTTTCTCAAATATTCTTTCTGAACCCCATCCTGACTTCTTCCATGCCATCCACTCCATTACCCAACATATTCTTGGCCTTATTTCCTATGACCACAATGCCGCTTTCCTTAGGCCCGTTAGCTTGGAAGAAATGGAAGAGGATGTCCTGGGTATGCTCATAGGTAAATCCTTAGCACCTCATGGATTTACCTATAAGTTTTTCCACCAATGCTAGCCTATTGTCAAGTATGATGTCTATGATCTTGTTTTGGAATATTAAAGAATCTTTTTGGTTCTTCTACCCTTAATTCTATCTTTATTACCCTAGTTACTAAGAAAGGAAAGTTTAAAGATCCAAATCACTTTCGATCCATTTCGCTATGTAATGTCACTTACAAAATTATCTTCAAAGACATCTCCTCCCACCTAATACCTCTCCTTGACCTTCTCATCAGTCCAGAGAAATCAACATAGGTAGAAGGTAGGCAAATTCTAAAAATCATCAGTCTCACCCATGAATTCGTTCAATCCCTAAACAACACCACCCTCTCTCCAGGGATTCTTATCAAGTTGGACCTATCCAATCCTTTTCTCAACTCAATGGGAAATGCATTCTCTTGGTAGTTCAAGCCTTTTGTTTTCATTAATATTGGGTGAACTAGGTTCTCTCATTAATTTCTTCGTCCGTCTTCTCCATTATGATAAATGGTTCCCCCTTCCCTTCAAACCCTCTAGTTTCATCCATCAAGGTGATCTCCTCTACCCCTTTATTTTCATTTTAGTGGAATAGGATCTTGACAGAAGCCTGAAAGATGCCCTTTCCTCCAACCAACTCAATTATCGTAGATTACATACCTCGCGTAATCAATTTGTGGAAAATACCATGTTGACGGGTGTCCCTACTGCCAGAGATGCCCAATCTTTCAAAAATGTATTCGAAACCTTCACAAAAGCATCAGACATGTCCATTAATATTCTCAAGTCACATATATTCTTCTTCAATACTCCTCAATATGTCCAATTCCATATATCTCGTATCCTCAGTTATGCTAGGACCTCCCTTCGATCATAATATGTACGTTTCCCTCTTGTTATATGAGTAGTGGGGAATGCTCCATGGGACGGCCTCCTAACGAATATCAGAAAAAATGTTTCTCGTTGGACCTTATGATCCATAAAAAAAATTGATCACCTCACCCTTCTCAAGTTGGTTTTGCTTGCCATCCCTCTGTATACATTTTCAGTCTTATCCTCCCCAAAGAACATTCTTAAAATCACTCAATCTATTCAACAAAAATTTTCCTTGCAACGATCCAACATAATAAAAAATTGGGCCCTGGTGGCCTTGAATACCCTTTGCTTTCCTAAAGAAAAAGGTGGGATCAGGCATAGATACCAAATAATTATAAATAATGTGTTTGGAGCCAAAATATGGTGGCATTGGTTACTGAGGAAGGTTGAGATTTTGAGCAATATCCAGACACAAAAGTATGCCAATGACATTTAGGAATAAAACAACATCTGAATGGATGGTAGCTGCTTTAGATCACTCATACGGAAATTTACCTGTATCTACACGCACCTCATGCAAGCTCACATATTTTGGGAAGTGCATGAAGGAAAATATACTCTCTTTTGGGAAGACTCTTGGTAGCATCTTCCCCAACTGCAAACCTCAAATTCATATCAGACTCTTAAAAATCATTTTTAGGTCAATCATGTAAGGTTTATCTATCAATATTGGTAGCAAAGGGAGTCTTATTCATACTGGACAACCTAAGCTCTCAATCCTGATCATCTACCCGTTCATGGCATACTACAATTCTCAAACCTGGATAGAGAACTACTGAAGTGAAAGATGAAATTATTGACCAAGACTGACAAGCTCTAATTGGGACACAAGCCGAGAAGATTCTTTAACCTCAAAGAAGCCTATGATTTAGCAGCTAATCATGTTTGGATCTAGAAAAAATACATCTGAAAAACAAGGTTTGAGATTCCAAACTGTAGATGAAATTTTCCTTCTTCCTCTAGCTCATGGTACATGGGAAATTATTGACCTGGGACCAACTGGAACATAGAGGTTTTCGAGGATCTATATTGTGAATCCTACGGTATCGAGTGGAGGAAACCAAATATAATTTGTTGAATTCTTTCCCTTTTAGCAACCGCCTATGGGATCATGGTTCTATTCTCGTCTGCTAAATCGATAGACAAAAATACAATATTAATACCACTCTATCTACCTAACGCCCTTTAGATTCCATAATTCCATCCTCAATAGAATTTGGAAATTGTTCTCAGGATTTGTGATTTTGGAACCTGGAAGGAGAGGAACATGTAAAAAAATGGAGGCACAATTCGACACTCGGGTCTCGGCGATTACAAAAGCCAGACACAAAAATACAATGCAGAGATAACTGCCTAGTTCGTGAGATGCGAAAAGGCCGTGGGGCCCAGTACTTCGGGTCTCGGCGGTTTGGAAACCAAATGAGTTTACAAATTCAAATAAAAAACAAAGTATTAATGGAGAGAACACCTCCGAGTACAGAATAACAACTTCGATTTAAAAATATTTTCAAGATATATATCAATTACAATTCGTTTCTGGTATTTATACAGAAACATGAATTCAAAAATTGCCTTTTTGATCTTCTAAAAGATTTAATCAATGACAGTGATGTTGTATTTCTGCCTTCAAAGGTTAAGGCAGCCATCGTTTAAGCTATGTAAGACAAAATTGTAATCGGTGGTTAATCCACGAGTCTTGAAGGGTCAAGGCAGCCACCCATTCACCGTTTGCACAAGGGTGGTGAAATGATTACATCCTGACATACTCCCTCTTAATCATTTTAGAGTCAAACAAACTAAAACAAGTAAAAAAAAATTGTTGTAAACAATGCATTACATCTTACAGACCCCAATATTTCTTCTATGATTTTTAAACAGTTCATTTCCCAAAGGCTTCGTAAGCAAATTGTTCTTCAGACTTGTAGAAATGAACATATTTTTTTTTTCCATTTACCAGCTCTCGAATGAAATGATACCTTGTATCAATGTTCTTACTGTGTTTGTGAAATACGTGATCCTTTGACAGTGGAATGAAAGATTTATTGTCACAAACAATTTGGGTTGCGTCATTTTGGTCATGCAACAATTCATTCAAGGCCCTTCTCATCCACACATCTTGGCATGCAGCTGCAGCTGTTGCAACATACTCTGCCTCAGTAGAGGATAGATTCACAATGGGTTGTTTCTTTGATGCCCATGTCAGTGCTCCAGATCCAAGACTGAACACATACCCAGATGTGCTCTTCCTATCATCAATGGAACCTGCAAAATCACTATCAGTATATCCGATCAGCTCAAAGTTTAAGCTTGATGTGTATCAGATACCAAAATTAGTTGTTCCAACAACATATCTTAGGATCCTCTTTCCTCCTTGCCAATGAGTACTCTTCGAAGTCTCAATGAATTTGGAAATCAAACTCACATCAAACATAATGTCAGGTCTGGTTGTTGTTAAGTACATAAGGATTCCAACCAACCTCTTATACAGAGTTGGATCAACATATGATTCCTCATGGTACTTGCTAAATTTAATACCAGTTGCCATTAGTGTTGTAGTTGGTTTACAATTCAACATTCGAAACCTTTTCAATACTTAATTTGCATAGTTAGTTTGACAAATGAAAATGCCATCATCATATTGATCCAATTCAATTCCAAGAAAATACTTCATAAATCCTAAATCAGTCATCTAAAAATCTGTTTTCATGGCACTTTAAAAGCATCTACAGACAATCAGGTCATCAACATACAAACAGACAATCAAAATTTTACCTTCCTGGTTTACTTTTGTATACAAAGTTGGTTCACTTGGACTTCTGTTGAATCCAACACTGATTAGATATTCATCAATCCTTCTATACCAAACTATGGATGCCTGCTTCAATCCATATAAGGCTTTCCTCAACTTGTAAACTTTATTTCTATACTTATTAATCTCATAACCCGAAGGTTGTCTTACATAATCCTCTTCTTCCAAATATCCATTTAAGAATGAAGACTTAACGTCCATTTGATGCATGATCCATCTATTCTAAGCTGCAATAGCTAAGACCATTCTCACAGTGTCAATTATCGCTATGGGAGCAAATGTTTCATTGTAATCAATGTCCGGTTGCTGACTAAACCCCTGAGATACAAGTCTTGCCTTGTACTTTTCAACTTCGCCATCTGCATTTAGCTTAGTCTTATAAACCCACTTAATACCAATGCTCTTCTTACCTTCAGGTAAATCGACAATATCCCAAATGTTATTTCTTTCATTTGAATCAATGTCCTCATCCATTGCTTTTATCCAAACATCATCTTTACGAGCTTCATTAAAACTTATAGGATCACATGCCATTAATGCAAAATTTGAAATCTAATCTACTTCTTCATTCCGATCATATAATTATCTTAAGCTTTTAGTCTTCTGTCCTTGAAATTTATTTCTTAATGAAGCTAAAATGGGATTTGATTCACTACTTACCTGTGAATCTGATTCATGTCCACCATGTCGAGATGGCTCACCACGCTCATGAGTTCTAGACGTTCTATATTGAGATGGGATGAAATTTGGTGCTTTCCTTGTTGGACTTCTTGCTGCAGGCGTATGTGCACATGGAATCATCTATCCATATCCTTCAACCTTCTCAGCTCCATCATCATTTTCACGGGGTAACACAGCGCCCTCTGAAATTGATTTGTCAATACTTCCATCCTAGGATTCATCTTCTTTAAATTCAACATCTCTATTGATTATATATTTCTGGGTGATGGGATTGTAGAGTTTATATTCCCTAGACTCTTCACTATATCCAACAAAGATACATCTCTTGCTTCTGTCATCCAACTTCCTCCTCATTTCTGCAAGTACATACGCAAATGCAACACATCCAAAATTTTTGAAATGAGAAACATTGCAAGACTTACCATCCCAGGCTTCCTGAGGTACATGATCCCTCATGTTCTTGGTCAGACTTCCATTCAAGATAAAAATAGAGCAAAGAACTACATCTCCCCAATATTCATTTGAAAGATGCTTCTTTTTCAACATGCTTCGAGCCATATCCATGATGGTCTGATTCTTTCTTTTAGCCACTCCATTCTGTTGTGGAGTATATTGAGCAGTAAACTGCATTTTAATTCCATGAAGATCACATAATTCAACGAATTCATTCAGTTTATATTCACCTCCTCTGTCATACCTTAACATTTTAATGGTTCAACCACTCTCATTCTCAACCACAGACTTAAACCTCTTGAAAAAATCAAAGGCTTCAGAATTTTGTTTCAACAAATACAACCAAGTCTTCCTACTAAAATAATCAATGAAAGTCATAAAATAAACACATCTAGTTAAAGAAGGTGTTTTCATAGGTCCACATAAATCTATGTGGACAATTTCCAATGGAGCTTTTGCTCTGTAAGAAACACCTGAAACAAATTTCTCTCTGTGATGCTTCCAAAGTATACAACTCTCACAAGAGCTTGCAGGCTATTGAATATAGGGAAACCCCTTTACCATCTGCTTCTTCTGTAACAGATCTAAGCCACCAAAATGTAAATGACCATATCTCAAATTCCATAACCAATATTCATCTAAACTTACAGCTTTATAAGCATTCAAATAACCACTCAAATCATTTTTCATAACAAGTGGAAACATTCTATTCTTGATCATCTCTACTCTTGCAATCAATTGTTCTTGAAGAACACTATGTACTTTTTCTCCATTAGTTGTCCAACACTAATAAGATTGCATTTTAAACCAGTCACAAAGTAAACATCATCAATATTTCTTCTCTGATTATTTTTAGTGTAAATTGGAACTACACCTTTACCATTAACTGTAACCTTATAGTCATTTCCTAGTTTTACTTCAAACTGAATACTAGTAATAATAGAAGAAAACAAGTCCTTATTACCAGTCATGTGGTTATTGCAATCACTATAAAAAAACCAAATATCATTAGCACTTTCCTGAGTGACATTACAAGTCAAAAACACAAGATTTTGATGATCTTTAGACTCATTTGTGATATGTGCAGACTGCTTTCCAGCATCCGTCTGCTTCTTCCAACATTTTTTAGCAAAATTCCCAAACTTCTTACAATAATAACATTGTACTTTAGTTTTATCATACCTCTGATTTTCTTTCTGCCAAGGTTTGCTGCTGCTCCCTCTTAAATTAGGAGGATTCTACTGGGAATTCTGCTCAGACTCTGATTCAGCTCTATTGTCCCTTGGACTAGAAAATCGACCTCTTCTTCCACGAGTATGAAACCTTCCTTTGCCTCTGCCTATGGTAACATGCAGTTGGGATTTGAAATCATGCTCCATTGATCCTTCTTCATATCTAAATATCTTAGATTCATGAGCAACAAGAGAACCGGTTAATTCATCAATTTGCATTAGACTTAAATCTTTAAATTCCTCTATGGGAACAACAACAGGCTCAAACTTCTTGGGTAAACTTCTTAGCACTTTATCAACAACTTTTTTATTCTCAACATCATCTCCATACTGCCTGAGCTGGTTCACAACACTCATCACTTGAGTCATGAAAGTATCAACACTTTCATTATCCTTCATCTTCAGATTTTCAAAGTCCCTTCTTAAATTCTGCAACTTGACTATATTCACCTTGGACACACCTTGATAACAGGTTTCAAGAATGTTCCAAGCCATCTTAGAAGATGCATCACTAGAAATCTTCGTAAAAATGGATTCATTTAATCCTTGCTGGATTAATCCAAGAGCCTTGTTATCCTTCTTCCTATTTTCCTTCAGCAAAACACGGTCAACATTAGAGAGAGCCAATTCTACTGCAGCATCAGCTGGCTCAACATAACCATCAATAACATAGGTCCATAAATCCTGAGAAAGAAAAAAATTATTCATTCAAATATACTAAGATTCATATGATTTATCACTCAGTACAGGAACATGAACTTGAGAAGAACTATTAACAGGTGCAACCATTTATATAAAATTTGAAAGAAATTTGATAAACCTTCACACAGGAAAAAATAAGAAGGTAAAATTGGGCACCAACTGGAATTATCGGCACTGAACTGAGAAACTGACAGGATGCACAACAGGCTCTAATACCAAATGTAAAAAAAATGAAGGCACAATTCGACACTCGGGTCTTGACGATTAAAAAATCCATACATGAAAACATAATGCAGTGATAATTGTCGAGTTCGCGAGATGCGAGAAGGCCATGGGGCCCGGTACTTCGGGTCTCGATGGTTGGAGAGGTGAGACACAATAACACAACAATCATCCCTAAGTCGCGAGACACGAGAAGAGTGTGGGGCCCACTACTTCGGGTTTCGGTGTTTGGAAGTGACGAAGTCTATCCCTCAAGCCAGTGGATATCCCAAAAGACAAAACCCCAGATTTCTATGCTCAAAATTAATGTGGGTTCGCAATCCGGAGAAACAAATAAATTATAACGATTACTCAAACTAAAAACAATATGGGGAATGTGATCAAGAAACCAAATGAGTTTACAAACTCAAATAAAAAACAAAGTATTAACGAAGAGAACACCTCCAAATAGAGAATAGCAACTTTGATTTAAAAATATTTTCAAGATATATATCAATTACAATTCGTTTATGGTATTTATACAGAAACATGAATTCAAAATCTTCCCCTTCAATCTTCTAAATCATTTAATCAATGGTGGTGATGTTGTCTTGCTGCCTTCAAAGGTTAAGGCGGCCATTGTTTAAGCTATGTAAGACAAAATCATAATTGGTGGTTAATCCGTGAGTCTTGAAGGGTCAATATGGCCACCGATTAACCATTTGCACAGGGGCAATGAAATGATTACATCCTGACAGAACTATCGCACGTTGAAAAAAGAGGAGTGTCTTGTTGCAAGGGTATGTGAGCACATCCACAAAAGCATCATAGAAACAATTAAATCCCAAGCCTAGAGCGAAGATGACCACAAATGCAATCCCAAGGAGAATCTCATCCTCTTAAGTCATAACTTATATTTATCTTGTATTACCACTAGTAAAGATTCACAATGATCTCATTTTCCCTCTCCCCCTTCCTAGTCACCCCATCCTCATTAGTTCATAAAGATTAATTTTTATGGTGCACCCAAGAACAATCCTAGTGCGACAGGGTATAGGGGTGTCTTTGATATCTTCTCATGGTAGATTCTTTGAATTTATTTTGGAATCCTAGGTATAAGTTCCAACAATGTGACCAAGCTTTTGGCTCTCCTATGAGGTTTAAAAATTTCCAACCAACAACATTATTCAACGTTGATAGTTTAAGGTGACTCTCGACTCATTATCAACATGTTAATTCACATTCAAAATCCTTCACCCTTATGGAAAGTATCTAAGCACTTAAACTAGAAGATATCCTCGAGAAAATCCAAACTATTATTCATGATGCCTCGACCATCATACCCTATCACATTAGAAGAATTTATAACAAGATTGTTGATTATTTGGCTAATGAATGAGTGTTCAATAGCTCTGATAACACATACTTCACATGATATTCTCTAGAAAATACATCCCTAAAGAAACATTTTCATAGGCTCAATCGAAATGATCACCTCTCCTCGTAGTATCTCCGTGACGAATTCTTGTAGAAAAGTTCCCCAATTCCACAAACATGATGATGATGATGGGTTCCACATCTTCTAGCTCTCTATTTGAAAATTTCTTCATTGTTTTTCATTGTTCTAGACTAGATGATATTCATGGGGACTTTCTTAGGTTAATTTTTTAATACAATTTAGAATGTTGGCCTAGTTTTCCTCTAGGAAGGCTAGCAAGCTATCTCATTAGTAATATTTTTCCAATGACTTGCTAAGGCCATCTCCACTAGATGTGATTTCTTTTACATTCCATTTTTAATAGAAAACATCTTACCAACAATTGTTTTTTATATAAACCCATATATAAAAGGGTATATGTTCTGAATCATTTTATTAAATATACACATACCAATTCTCTAGAGTGGCTATCCTCTCACTTTAGGATGAATTTAGTAATGATCCTTGGACTAGTTGGCAGTGTAACATGTTCATCTTATTATACTCATTGTTCAAATTTATCTCAGGTAAATCTCTTATATGAAAACGAGACTCTTTCACATCGAAATCTAGTTATTTTATCATTCAATGATGTCATGTTGATGGAGGAGATATCTGAATGCCTTATCCATAAATCTTATTTGTATCCATTTTCCGTAGTTTTATTGTTTTTTTCTTCCTTTCAAATCTATTTCCATTTTCTTGAATTCAAAAATTGTAGCAAGAAAATTCATATTTTCTCCAATCTATGTGTAGACATAAACAAAAAGTTCAATGCTATAAGTATTCTAAATCTAATAGGTGCAAATCATTCTAAATTTTTTTTAGCTCTTACTTCAAAGTAACATTGTAGTAATGATAAAAAATATATACCAATCCAATCCACTTATATGGCATTAAAAAAGTGTATTAAACTCGGATTGAATTGACTCAGACTCGGTAAACTTGGTTGATTCATGCCCTTGGCGTACTGACTCGACTCTCCAGATGACCTAGGTCATCGATTTGGTACCAAACTGGTTGAGTCAAGGCTTGACTTGTTTGATTTGGTACCAAACCACTACCAACCAACCGATTCAAGGTTTAACTCGATATATTTCATACATGCTTGGACGAGTAGGTACTTGACCCCATCAACATTCAAAAAAAAAAATTCTTTAAAAGGGTCTCACTAAAAATGTTGGCAATTAATTATAATGTTAAATAAAAGTTGGCATTTCCTTTAGCTTTCATTTTTGTCATTTTACCTAAATTTTTGACAATACCATTAACTATTTCAAGATGTTTGAGAGTGGTTCCAACCTCATCATAATTCATATGGATAAATTAGAATTTTGTATCTAATATAAAATCTAGCAGACTTAACAGTTCTCAAGATTTCACGATTGGTAGGATTGAAACATTTTCATTGGATTCTATCTTGTACGAGGGGATGGGATTGACATATAATTAAGAAAAGAGAGCCCATTATGTACCTCAATGTTTTTGGTATTGATTGTTGTACTCCCCTAACATAGCCTTAAAAAAAATGTACCTTTCACTCGAACTAAAATCATTGATTAGGAAAGTTAAACTTTTTCTACCATATCATAAAGCTTTGATTAGGTAGTTTCATCAAAATTGAAAGGTGTTCACTAATGTCTCTAGATGATCAAGAAATAGTAGAGGGATAGACAAGAGGCAAATGATGATACTAATGATGAGGATCACAATATAGATGATGGTGGAACATTGTTTGTCATTTATGTTTCTCATTTAAATGTCCGTGCTCATTTATTCATAATGTTTTCTTTCAAAGTTTCAACAATTTTTTGGAATCCTAGTTTGGAATCTTTAAAATATATTTTTTCATTAAAATTTAAATATTTCATGTAATTTATAGTAACTAAGTCATTGAAATCACATTGGTGCGAGTCAATCCCAATCAAAGTCTGAATTTGAGTTAGCCATCTACCAGTTCCAAGTTTTACAACATTCAGTGAAAAACATCACTAAAGGCCCTCTAGGTGAATTTTTCACATTCTCACTTTCATTGCATATTTTATTCAAGAATTTCATTTGTGTGCACATGGATCATATGTTATATTTCTTGTTATCATAGGTTATATTTTGAATCATATAAATTTCTGAAAATTTACTAGATAAACATCAACATTATTTCTTCAAGTTGTTTTGGTGTTAATAAAACTATTTATAAAGGATTAGTTGTAAATTCAATTTCAGTAAATTTGTAATTTTTCTAGTAGAAATTATATAATTTCAATTGTTCGAAGTTTAAATTTCCTAATAGGAGTTTCATTTTTAAGGTGAAAAGTTGATATGATGATGATGATGATGATGGTTAACGTCCTCTGAGATCAAAATTTTTATATCAGACCTTAAGAAAAGAAACAGATTACTTGGATTTATTTAAAATGTTATCTTGATGTTTGAAAATCATTGAGAGAAGCCTTCCAATATCATCAAAGTTTTGATGACTTAGAAGGTTAGGAAGTTTGGTGTTGTGACAAATATTTTTTAATTGGGATCTAATTTGGGTATATGGAGGGCGCAATTGGTGCAAACATAGCAGGTCAAGCAAGTGGTTCCATGGGACACAAGGAAGGTGGAGTCAATGGATCTAGTGGGAACCCAATAGGGTTGATTGGACACCAGACACCCACTCACACCTATATCTTAGTGGGGAAAATCCCTAGGCTGCTATTTTTGTAGTTCCAGGGGGAACAAAATATTGGAAATCCAGGAGAAGGGATGCAAATGGGAGATGTCGGATAAGGGTAGGCATGCCAAAGAGATATGTTTGTAGGGTACATGAGACATTGTTTGGCATTGGGGCCAAAGTTCTATGATGAGATGATATTTATGGAATACTATTCGATAATATATCGAAACAGGCCCAGTGAGGCACAGAGGGATAACATGTAGTTGCAGAACATAAATTTTATCAAGAAAGTGGGGAAACTAATCATTCCTTATTTAGATGATTCTTCTAAATGTTTAGCTCAGGCATGGGTGAAAAATATTGACACATACTTCAAGCTTAATCATATGACAAAGTTAGAGGCAATAAGCTTCACTACATTAAACTTGGAGTGGGAAGCCCATGAGTGGTGGTATCACGGATTAGTGACTTTGGGTCACAATCGAATCACATCCTACCCGGAGTTCACTAAGAGATTGAGGGAAAAGTTTTATATGAGGGATCCATAACACCACTTTAGATATTTCACACAGGTGTGATAGACTAAATCAGTTGATTCCTTCATTGCAAAGTTCTATAGAAAGGTCATAGCCATGAATGATATTTCTGAGCATATATTAGTGATTCTCTTTAATGATGGGTTGATTCAACCATTGAGAGGTTGGGTGAAATCCTTCAAGCCTTTCACCCTTCAGGACACCATTATTTGCACCAAAGATATGGGAGAATCAATGTAGAAAAAAAAAACCTTTTCAAAACCCTTTGTTCCACACAAAGACAAGGATCAGAGATCCCCTCAAGGGGATTGGAAAGGAAATGAAAAACATGATCATGAGACCATACATGAGATTATGAGGAATAAATTTTTCTTCGTTTGCAGAGATCCATGGGTTCCAGGAAATGGATGTATAGAAAAGGGAAATATACACTATGTTGAGGCAGCATCATATAGTGATGATGAGGAGGAGGAGATCATACCCACACTAGATAATGATTCTTCCAGTTCAGAGGAGGAGCATACACATGAGGAGGGAAAACCTCCAAAGACACTCCAGCTGAAGGTAGGACCACAACAAAGTGGGAAGGAAAAACCATTAAGATAGCCACCCTTGATCAATGTCCATAATGTCCTCTTGATTCAAATGTCACCATGTACTAATCTCTTACCTTCTTTTAATTTCTTCTCGGATTTAATATTGGTGCAGGCTCTTTTAAATAATCTTCTTCAGGACTGAGAGATATGAACATATCCCAAATAAAGAAGGGTGGAAGGGTTTGAATGCACCATCTCTTTTCCACCATAAGACGAGGCTTTATCACTGAGTGCTAATATAGAATGGAGCTAACTTATAGCCTTCCATCCTATCATATTAATGGATGTGTTTTAATCAAGAGATGACCTTGAATGGTTCTTGTTGTTTCTCCACTCCAACAAAGTGGTTTTTTAACAAATCAATGGAACGTGCATTAACCTCAGAGTGACATGTAACCCAATTGATCAACTCTCCAAATCAATTCAAAAATGGGCCTTAATATTATCTTTCAAACAACCCCAAACACGAAAACCAATTCCCACCGTCGATCTATATTCTTTAAAATTGATCCAATGATGTGGATTCAATCGACGTGCTAGACCAAAAATGAAGAGAGATCATGGATATGAACATGATCAATGATCAATGGTTGATCTCAGTAGCTTACTACACTTCTAAGGAACACAATTTGATGGCTCAAAATGTTCCTCTTATCTATATTTGATGATCGAAATTTGATCTCCTGTATAATACAAATTTTTATTGTGCCTTCCCTAATCAAACTGCATGATCCAATTGATACAGAATTAGTTTACATTTGGAGAGAAATTCCCCATACCATTTAAAGGATAGTTTTTTGAGAATAGTAACACATGAACACCATAGATCAAATTCAAAATCTTCACTTTATTAATTCAACACCAAAACTCGAGATAAAACTATCTCAAAGTTCTATGTGTTCACTACACACAACCTGACACTCTCCAAGAATAATTAAAATCAATTACACTATTGAAATATCTTAATGGGATCTTGTATGGATATAACAAACAAGTCCAAATCAAATCTCAACAAATCTCCCAAATCACTCACTCTATTCTAAATTTAAGGAACAAAACACACTGATCATGGATAATTTCAATCTAGATTCCTTCTAGAGGAATATAGAACTAATTATTAAAATGAAAATGGAATTTAAGGGAACCAAATCCATTTTCTAAATGGTTCAAACCTATTAGGGTGAGAATCATGAATTTCCTTTGATTATCCTACATCACACTAGTACTAGAAAAGGGTGGAGTCATAGAGACCCTTTCGGTAGCACCTAGATATGAAATCATTAGACTGAACAGACTCATTCCTAGACATCATGTCACAACACTAGTTGATGATGGGAAACCCATAATTTTATAGATCCAACATTAGTATCCAGGAGAGGGTTACATATTGAGGGGTTTAAGGGATTCACTATAGCAGTGCCTGATGGATATAACATGGCTTGCTTGGATAGGGTGGCAGATCTATAATTTAAACTAGGTAACTACATCGTGACCGACACCTTCTATGTATTTGACTTATCAGAGATTGATGTGGTATTGGAAGTTCAATGGTTGTAGTGACTCGACAGTATTGGGTTCAATTGTCAGAACTTGATGATAAGTTTCAAAGATACAAATGGGTCAAAGGTTGTACCAAGAGGCATGTATACAGGAGCACCGAGGACAGTGTTAGTAAAGAAGATGGAGAGGATTTTCATACATGAGGATGTGGAATATGATGTCGAGTGTTTAATTACCACCAGAAGGGATTCAGATGGCAGACAACATCAAGTAATTTATGATTGAGTATGAGCTGGTATTTGGGTTGATACCACTAGGCCAACCACTAGACAAAGGATTTGATCACACTATTGAGTTAGAGGTGGGGGAGACACCATTGATCGCTGCACCATATAGACATCCTAAGAGATTAAAATATCAGATTGAGAAATAAATCAAGGAATTGCTTGAGATGGGGAACATGAGGCCCAACACTAGTCCATTTTCTTCATCCATAGTATTGGTCCTGAAGAAGGACGACATACTGAGGATGCACATATATTATCATGCACTCAACAAGAAGACCATGAAAAACAAGTACCCCATTCCATGCATAGGCAAGTTGATGGATGAGCTAGATGGGGCCATCTTCTTCACCAAGATAGATATTCACTCAGGTTACAATGAATTCAACATCGGAGAGAAAGATATTGAGAAGAAAACTTTTAGATGCCATTTTGGGAATTTAGAGTTATCGGTCATGCCTTTTGGGTTGACCAAAGCACCAATGACATTCCAGTATTGCATGAACCACATTTTCAGGGGACAGTTGCAGAAGTATCTTTTGGTCTTCTTTGAAAACATCCTAATATACAATAGGACTTTGGAAGAGAATCTAGCACACTTAGATGAGGTTTTGAGCATTATGCAGTAACAATTCTTATATGCCAAAGAATCCAAGTGTGATATCGTAATGAAATATGTTTTGTACCTAGGCCACATTATCAATGAATAGGGGGTGCAAGTACATCACGAAAAGATCAATGCCATTCTAGATTGGCCAACACCCAAGAACATCATAGAGTTGAGGGGATTCTTTAGGTTATGCAGTTATTATCAGAGGTTCAAGAAAGTATTCACATGGTTGGGGGCACTGCTCATCGATTTTAGAAAGAAATGGGTTTTCCACTGGATCGAGGCATCATAACACACTTTTTACAAAATGAAGGAGGTCATGAGAACATGCCTAGTTCTAGAACTTCCTAGTTTTTCACATCCCTTAGTCTTTGAGTGCGATGCCTCATAGAGGGGATTGGAATAATATTGATGCAGGAAGGGCACCCCATAGTATTTGAGAGAAGGAATCTCAATGATTCAGAGAGGCTCTATCCTATCTATGAAAAACAAATTATGGATATAATGCATGCATTAAAAAATTTCATACAATACTTAGTGGGCAACATAATCATGCTAAAAATCGATAACAATAGCTTGAAGTATTTCATGGATGAGAAATATGTCAGTGAGAAGCAACATAAATGGGTTTCTAAGGTACAATCCTTTGAATTATACATTGATTTTGTTAAAGGAAAGAGGAAATTCATAGCATATTCCTCATCTAGGAGGCCAATGAGTTGTTCATTGATGGACATATCTATAGATTGGAAGGAACAATTGTTCATAGAATACTCCAAAAAAAAATTCTCCTGTGAGGTGATGGATGTGAAATTGGTAGATGAGAGATATCGATTACTGTATTATGTCATCTTCTACAAGGACATACACTACTTATTTCCAAAATATATACTGAAGAAAAATATTTTGAAGGCCAGTCACGATTATCCATTAGCAGGACCTCAAGGGTACTTCAAGACGTACATGCAGATTAGAGAGATATTCTCATGGAAGGGACTCAAGGACTATGTAATAATACATGTATTAGAGTGTATGAATTGTTAGTAGAACAATTCCAAGCAGACACACCTGATAGGGTTACTTCATCCTCTACCCATTCTGTAGCAGAAATGGGAGAGCATCTCCTTAGAATTCATCACAAGACTACCTAGGGTAAAAGTCAAGGACTGTATTTTTGTGGTGTTCAACAAAATGACCAAGTTTGTGCACTTTTGTGTGATGCCCAATGATTATAAATCCACCCAAGTGGTAAATTTATTCTTTAGATAGGTCTTCACACTGCACAGGTTTCCCAGACAAATAGTCAATGACAGAGATGGGTGCTTCATCAGTGAATTTTGGTAGGATTTGTTTAGGCTGGTGGGAGAAGAGTTCGATACGTGTACCCTTACCATCCATAAAGCGATGAACATACATAGATAGTCAATAAATGGGTGGAAGGGTATGTGAGGAACTATGTAGGGTACAACAATGTACATCAGTAAAGTATCTCCATATGGGCGAGAAATGTTATAAAACAACATATCATATGTCCATTAGGATGACACCATTCATATCCTTGTACGGGTATGACACACCATTATTCTTGGAGACAATGTTTGGGGACAACAGGGCTCCCAGAGCCAAAGATTGCATAGAAGAGAGTCAATAGATTCTCAAAATATTGATGGAAAATCTACATAGAACACATAATAAACAAAAAATATATGGAAACTAATAGAGATTAGAGCGCAACTTTGAGGCGGGGGATTTGGTATTTTTTATATTACAACCATACATACAATATTCTTTGAAGAAAAGTGGAAAAAAAAAATGAAACCCAGGTTATATGGACCTTACCAGATTGCCTGAAGAGTCAATAAGGTGGCATATGAGCTATAGCTACCAGAGGGTAGTAATATCCACAATGTGTTCCATGTTTCTTTCCTCAAGAAGATGGTGGGATAAAAATTTACTACTTCGGAGGATTTTCCACCATTGGAAGAGGAGGGTTAGTTGGATTTCCTTCCAGAGGAGGTTTTGGATCACAAGGAGTGCAATTTTAGGAGTCAAATTATCATGAAGTTCCCCTCCATATGGAGGGGACTTCCAGTTGAGGATGTTACATGGCAGGGAGATCAGATCCTACAACACCCTCATTTGATGTTGTTTGATGACAAGAAATCTCAGGAAGGGAGGACTGTAATGTACCTTTCCCATTGATGACTCAAGGAGGAGTGACTGAGTAGCCTATACTAGTTCCTGTAGGCTATATTCAGAATAAAAGGGAATAAAAAATTATTTAATGTCATTTACCAAAAAACCCTAAGTTGAAAGTAACATTAAGTAATAAAAGAAGAGGAAAAGGCCTTTTAAGTTACTTAAGTGATTATTAAATCAATACTTAGGTAAGATTCACTTAATTAATAAAGTGAATCAGAAATTAGATGAGGAGGGATATAAAAGGCGAAAATTTGACTTATTTCCTCATTATGCAGATTATCAATTGCAAATTAGAACCTAGAGAGGAGTGAGGAGACCTTCTTCTTGTTTTGTGGATTTTTGGATGAAATGACCACCATTGACAGAGTTTGGCATTGAGAGACACACCCTTGTCCATTGGGAGGACCACATATGTTCTTCATTGAGCTACAGATTGAGGTTATAGCAACATCAAGATCCAACACAAGTCAATGCACATATATTCCAGTTGCAGCATGAGGTTTTGGGGAGGATTTATCAACAATCAAGGGTTACTAGGCCCAACCAGACAAGGAGATAAAAATCCCTTCCGACCCATTTGAGAGGAGTCTAACACACTCCTATTCATACAGATCTCACAATTTTATGACATATAAGCACCTAGATCATTCTAGTTCATCAGTTGAGAGTGCATGGGGGTTTAGACATCTAGTCAAGGTTCTAAAAGTGAAACAGATAGACATGGTCCCATATATGAGGTAGAGGAGGTTTTATAGGGAGAAGGGATACCCATATGTGAAAGATATCATTCTGTTCTAAGAGGTTTTACCACCAGGGTGAACTTTCCAGTCTCGTGCAATAGTTTTGTAGCGTATTTTTTGTTGCATCCAGTGCTTCCTTTGGTGAATGTAGTGGATCTAACTTACATATCTCATATCCACCCATCTATCGTCATTATCGGTATTTTTCCATATATTGTTTTGTATTCCAGTTAAGATTGATATTTATAAAGATCTAGCTGAAGATATTTGTTTAAGTTTTCACATATTGTCGTATATTGTCTGTTATTTTTCTTAGTAAAATTGTTGAGTTGGTTATAGTTCCAAATTTGTTTGCATGCATTGTATAAAACTATTAAACACAAAAAAACACGTCCAGAAACCTTTTGAAACTAAGCGAGAAACCCCAAAGCATCACATCTACAGTCATAGATCTAGAGTTTACAGTTGATATCCAAATCTGAAGATCTAGGGATATTACATCTTAGTTTTACAAGACACAGTCTCGAACCCTATACTAAATGAATATCGAATAATTGATTTTTCTATCATTTGGGTCACATTCCCAATCAAAATTTGAATAACTTGGCAACTGAACATTCAAATGACTAATGTGTTTAATACCAAAATTAACACTTCGTTTTAGGTATCGAATTGCTTTATTGGAATCTTTCAAATAGATCACATGTATCTTATCCATGAATTGACTAAGTATGTTAACCGAAAATGTAATATTATGTCTTGATTTTTTTAAGTGATTAAAACTTTCCACTAATTGTATATACATAGTACCATTTACTTCTTTTGTTTCATCATCAATGTAAATCTTAGAATTATGTTCTAATGGAGTAGGAGCTCAATTGTAGTCATTCATCAAATCATTATGTTATAATAGAGTAGACAGCAATTTGCATTCATTCATTCATTATCTATGATCCTTTTCTTTCTACAAATTCAAAGGTTCTTCAACACTCATGATTTGAGACATCAAAGCATAATATTTATACGTGATTGTTGTTTGGTTCCTTGATCTCTATACTATGCCACTACTTGGTGGATTACCTCCACTCTTTCTTGGTGTACTCTTGTTGTTTCTTGTTGCTTCAATACCATTTTGAGATTCAATATAATCTTGTTCATATTCACATTCTTCCATTTTTTTTTATCAATGGCTTCTTCAGGAAATTTGAATACATCTTGACTATTATTATATGCATACTCTTGAAATATAACATCCCTACTTGCAAATAATTTGTGAGTAATAGGGTGATACTTTTCGTAATCTTTATGGTCAACAAAATAACCAATGAATATACATTTCAATGATTCGGTGTCAAGTTTACTTCTATGTTCCTTTGGGATGTGAGAAAATTATTTACTACCAAACACTCTCAAATGATTAACAACTAGTTTATATCCGCTGAATGCTTCATAAGGAGTTTTAATCTCTAAAATCTTGGTTGTACTTCTATTTTCTAAATAGGCAGTTTTACTTGTAGCTTCATCCAACAAACTTAGAGACATTATTACCTTTGATCATGACTCTAACTCACTCTAGTATGGTTTTGTTCTTCCTCTCATCGACACCATTTTTTTGAGGTATATGTGGAACCATGCACCATTTCTTAATTCCATTGTCTTTTTACTACCTTAAGAATCACATTGAAGTGTATTCTCTCCTTGATAAGATATAAGGATTTTGATATCTTATTCTTTTTCAACAAAATTTCTAAAATCCTTTAAGTATTTAAAAACAACATTTTTTTTAATAGACCCATATAAAGAGAAGAAAATAAAAAACTACTCTAAGTTATTTAGTTTACACTGCCCCACATAATTCAAGATTCACTAATTCAAGAAAATCTCTTTTCCATTTATTTGTCTTCACTAAAACTCATTCATATGTTGTTTTCCTAGTGCAAAAGCTTGACATTCAACATGATCATTCTTAAAAAAAATTGAAAACCTTGTCACCTTTCAATTTTTTTTATTTATAGTCATCTCCTCCACATTAAGGAGTTCATTTGAAGAGCCAATCACATAAATAAAGAAAATAAAATTCTAATGTCACACCATGGGAAAACCTCACAAACGTTTTGGTCCATGCTCAACTAATAACTATCGATTGCTATATACCACAGTGACAACAAAGGAATTAGGAAATGAAGGAATTAAGAAAACTCATCCCAAATAAATGCATACTATCATGCATGCAACTGTCAAAACCCAATAGATCTAGGATGAAATACACATATGGTATATGGTATAAGAGCATTTTAGAAATTGAAAGAATTTTGATTTTATACATTTTTATCATATATTTCCAAATAGACATGAGAAATATTCATTTAATAATATCAAATTGTTTTTTTACAAGACTATTACATACGACTTCAAATTTTTAAGATGCAAGAAGGTAGTTCAACTTAAATAAAGTAAGGAAATTGGACTAATACTAACCACAACTGCTAATATACATACTTGTCTCATTATTTTTTTTTATAAAACAACCAAATTCTACATGGATCTGCGTCCGTATGTCCAGGCACCATAATGAGTAGGGAAACGTTGCAATTCCTTCATTATGCCCTTATGCCCTGAGAGATATTTCTGGGATTGTTAGAGATTTGATAGTGAATTTGGCAGTTATTTACATTGCCACTTGCCAAGAGTAGCTACAATCAATGGTGATGGAATTTCTTAATCGAGAGAGAAGCGATGACAATTAGGACATCAATGAACTCTTATGAATATTTCCAATGGATAATAAATTTTCCTATGCTTTCGTCAAACTCCTATGAATATTTCTAGCTCCTTCCTTTTCCCCTGCCTTTGCTCTTGCCTCTACCACAACAAATTAAACAATCAGACACACTCGTGACGCCCGACCAGGCATCCATCGCATTCTATTCAATGCATTGAACCAAACTCACTAAATTATGCTAGAGCTCATGGTTCTTCTATTGGTGTGGTTTCTTCCCTTCAATGTTCCTTCTGATCCCTAGCGACAATGAAGAGTTGGAAAGCCTAGAGTATATTTATATATCTCTGGGATTTGCAGACTTCCATCATCAATCACACATTGAATTTAATTAAATTGGCTTCCTATTAGGCATACATAGAAACATTATTGATTTCCTCCATAAATATGAAAAAATATTGTTGTGGGTGTCTATATTTTGATTTTAATTGGACTCCCACATGAATGTTCTAGAATATCAAGAAATTCATCCAGGGATACCAGAGGTATGAAATCGTGAATGTTGTATATTAAAGAAAGGATTTCGAGCTCGGAAAAATAAAAATGTTTGAAGTGGTTGTTTGTATTTGAGATGAAAGGACTTCAATTGGAAATCCATTACATTCTAGGTGACAATTAATAGTTGAAAATCTGATACTATTTTGACAAACTAAAAGGATTGGCGATGTAATCAACAATCCTTTTAGTTTTCAAAATTGTCTTGGAATTTTTGGGACCAATTAAATTTCATTCCCTTTTTCTACAGTGATGTAATCGGATAGACGCTTCTGGAAAATCATTCAATAAACCTCCAGTAATATTTGGTAATCCCCATGAATGACCTTATGTCGGCTACACATTTAGAAATAGGCCATTCCATAATATCTCTAATCTTTTCATGGTCTACTGCAATATTGTCTTATGATATTACATGTGTCAGAAAGTTGGCTTAGGTTGGACAATTGGTATGGATTGTTGGTTGTCATTGATGTCAACCATTGGAGAGTGATATTGTATATTGATGTCAACCCTTAGTGATTGATGTCAACCCTTGGAGAAAGTTCGATAGTGAATTTCGGTAGCACAAAGGTTTGGGTAATGGACACAAGGTTGTTTCATGTAAAATGGTATGAGTTTTAATACATTTGAAGGTAATAATATTCTGTATGGATAGTACATGTCATTCAATTTCCAGTGGTATGTGAAACATCACAAAACTCCTAATTGTTTGAGAGTTATGGCCATGAGAAGTTGGAGAACCCAGGTTTGGGTAATGGACCGAAGTTTGTTTGATGGATAATGGTATGAGTTTTGATACATTTGTATGAAAGACTATTCTAGATGGATAATACATGTCATTAAATTTCCAGTGGTATGTGGAACATCACATAAATCCTCACGGTTAGATATTTATGGCCATGTGAAGTTGGAGAACCCTCATGAGTCATCTAGAAGCCCCAAAAGGTCAAAGTAGTCAAAGTGGTTTAACAGATTTTAAAAGTTAAATAATAAAGTGAAGTGATGAGTATGCTATAAGTCAAAGTGAATACAAAATAAATTATTTAAATAATAAAGTTAATGGAGAAATTACTAAGTGGAAAAGTGGTTAGAAGTGGGTTAGTCGTAAAATAAGGAAAGTGGTTTAAGATGGTTAAAAGGTAACCCCTTGAGAAAGCTACATGAAAGTATAAATAAGAGGCAAGGCTCTCTCATTTTAAAAACACTTGAGCATATTTAATATATATAGGTGACTGAGGTAATCAAAGGATCTCTAAGATGAATTTTAGAGAGAATGTGAAGTAAGGAAGGCCGAAATTCAAGGGAGGATAAATTCTTTTGATGATGCTTTCTAAGGTATGTTATTTACAGGTCATCTCTCCATTTTCAAAATAATTTTTTTTCTAGAATGATTCAAACCGTGAAATTGGGAGGCCATTGAGGAAACATATTCAAGTAGCTTTGGTACAAATTTCAGCTTGTGGGTTGTTTTATTTTTGGAGTTACACGCTGTGGAAAATAGAGTTTGTGGGTATTCCTGAAACTAGGCTAAAATAGGTGTTCCAGGTAAAAAATGCCATAACTTATTTATAACAGATCCAAATTTAGTAAGACCAAATGTGTTTGTTAGAGTATAGTCTTTGGTATTCTATGTACAATTTTCAGATCCATACAAAAAATATTCTATGTGGGGCATGCTCTACAATTTTTCTCTCTAGAATACGCCAGTATTCAACAATGTATGCCATTTTTGTTATAACTCCTTTTCTGAGAGGCTCCAAGTAGTGAAGTATGGAGGAATTTCATAAAATACATTGAAGAACATTGTGTACCATTTTCAAATATTTATTCATTATAGGTACATATTTATGATTATTGCAAGTTAGGGTTTTTGACTAATCCAAAATTAGTCATGTGAGACTAAAGTAAAGTTTGATGAAAATGCTAGTATCTTGTTGTTAAAGTTAAGGAAGGTTTGTAGGTTTGTGATCTTATACACCAGGTCTATTACATAGTTACAAATTAGATTTGGATGATGAAACTGATGAGGGATTTTGGTTGTGGTACATATTGGGTACATGGTTGAGACAAGTAGTTGATGAGTTGGCACATACATGAGGTGTATAGTTGATGATGTTGGCACATATGGATGATTCATAGTTGATGATTAGTTGATACATGATTGGTACATACTTGGTACATGGATGGATGCACTTTTTTATGGTACATGTTGATTACAGGTTGTTTGGTATAGGTTGCTGCATGGTTGATGCACTTGTTTATGCTGCAGGTTATTTACAAGTTGAGATAGGCTTATGCATGGTTGATGCATGGTTCAAGTTATTGGTACATGTTTTTTGGTTCATGTTGATTGGTATAGGTTTACAACAATATATCTCCCAATGATATTGTGACATTGGTTCCATCATTCTACTTCTACGATAGGGCGGTTGGATGGGGCAATGGCATGCGGTTGTAACCACCTTCCAGTTGTATCCAAACAACATAGGGGGTTATAGCCTCCTTCTGGTTGTAGCCATAAAATTGAGGATTTGAAGATTCCCTCAGGTTGTAGCCTGAGAAACTAGGGCGTTGGATCCTCCTTCCAGTTGCAACTGGAAAACAAAGGAAGTTGGTGCTTCCAATGAATGTAATTCTTAAATACATATAAGAAAAAACATTGTGTGGTTTTCTCCCACTTTGGGTTTCCATGTAAACCATTGGTGTACTGTGTATGTGTGTGATTGTCATTTTTTCATTCTTTATTTACTGTGCAATTATTGGATGATAATGGTACATTGATATAACACTTGCATTTTATGGTGAAAAAATATTAAATTTCTCTATTATTGATTCACCCCCCTCTAAGTAATCCAACAATTGGTATCAGAGCCGGTTCCTTTAGGAAGCAATTTAACCACTGGAATAAGACTATGGATTATTATTAGAATGGAGTACCAATGTTTAATTTTCAGAATGGTTTTAAGTATGAGATGTGGATCAAAAGGACAAACATATTCTTACAAGCACAAGGACATTGTATTTGGCTATCAGTTGTTACAAGGTATGGTAGTTCAAAAAGGGAAAATACTGCAACCAAGAAGGAATTGAAGAAGAGTAACAAAATAGCAATGGATTTCATCTGGGAAGGATTACCTAATCTGGTAAGAGAAAAGGTTGGTAAATGTTCATCAGCCAAAGAACTTTGGGATAAGTTACATGAGATATATTCTTCAGTCATCACAAATTCAGAATATTCCAAAGAAGATGCATATACAGATCAAGAAGAATTATGTTTAGCATGTTAAACAGATTCAAAAGATCAAGAGTACATATTCACCGGAGGTATGTTGTTTTGTTTTAATTGTGAAAAATGTGGACATCTTGAAATAGATTGCCATGAAGGAAATGAGACAGAAAAACTAATTGAAAAGAAATACAATTATGAAGACAAATTTATTAGTGATTTAGATGAACTAAGAGAAGAAAACAATTCACTCAAGAAATAATTGATGAAAAAAAGGAAAGTGTTCACATTTTTTAAGAAGCCCAACAGGTCATTGAGAACTTAAGAACTCAACTAGAAGAATCCATAAAGAATCTTGAATATTAACAGAAGTATTTGGAAGCCAACATAGAAGCATAGAAGGAAGAATCATAAATGAGAGAAAAGCTATTGACAAATCATATTAAAGAAAGAACTAACGATTTAAACCAGCTTGAGGTAGAGTTTGGTCAAGAGGAGAAAGGATTTGAAGAATAAATAATCACATTAAAAAGCCATCTTGAAGAAGTGAAAAGAACAGAAGAAGTCATGAAGTATCAGATAATGAAGAAAGAATAAGAGTTTGAGAAGTAAAATCTTCAATCCCACAAGAATGTTGAAGAGACAGAAAATCCACATTAGTTATAGAGAATGAAGATAAGGACTCTAGGTTGCTAGAATAGAATAATGAAGAAAATAGAAAGAATTATGAAGAATTACTCAAAGGAAGGAATCATGGTCAACCAAAATCTAAGAAAACTATTGAAGATACTTATTCAACAATACCATCAATGTTCAAGCCACAAAGAAGCTTCAATGATGATCATGATCAGTCAAGGAAAAAATTTAGAAGGACTATGCTACAAAGAAGATCATTCACTTGCAGGTATGAAAATTTATTTTATGGTCATTGCTTTTATTGTACTAACTTTGGACATAAGGTTGTAGATTCTAGGGATTATAAAATAAATGTTCAAGCAAGAAATTATGATGTGGCCCCATGTAACATTGAATGTTACAAATTTCATAACTATGGACACATAGCTAGTGATTGTAGAAGCATGATCGATACTTCCATGAAAGAGAACACTGATATCAGATGTAAGAAAATGTGGATAAGAAAACATGAAGAACACGTAATTAAGGAACAAGTTCAAGAGATTGTACTTTCATGCATTGTAGTGAAAGATGAATCCACACACATAAAGAAAGAATTCAGATCTTAGAGAGATGATGAATCTACCAATGAAGATGATGATGAATATAGCAATGAAGATGATGATGAATACGCATCAGAGCATGAATTGTTCTGATCCATCCGACTTAGAGACTCCTAGTTAATATGAATATTAGATAGGGGAAGTCTATGTGATAGTTGTGACAGACCAAAGAACCATCATTTGAGAATCTTGCAGAGTTTGATAAGATAGATCCAAAGAATTTAGTTAAAAGAAGTATAGATTGATAGATTAATCAAGACTTCTTGATAGTATAGTGATAAATGGGTCAACATTATGGACACTTGCGCAAGTAGAGTCTTGGAAAGTATGGACAGAGATGGATTTGGAACAATACTTAGCAGATTTGGATAGATATATGACAGTGGACAAAAGAATGGATTCATAGATTGGTTCAGAGACAAAGGAACATTATTATAATGGATGATAATTACACAGGAAATGGCTTGAACAATGATAATGGATTCCAAATTGACATATATTTTTTGGACACATGCAGTGCATACAACAGTTCACATTCAAAATAGAGTAATTCTCAAAAACAACAACAAAACTCCCTACGAACTATGGAAAGGAAACACAGACAACAACCTCTACATCAAGGTAACTCAAGGTAGTATTTTATTAATTGAAATTTATGTTGATGATATTGTTTTGGAGGTACTAATGATAGGTTAATCTAGAAATTTCCAAAGGATATGCATAATGAATTTGAAATGTCATTACTTGGAGAACTGTCCTTCTTTTTTTCTCTTCAGATATGTCAAAGCATCCAAGGAATTTTATTTCTCAAACTAAGTATATCAGAGAAATGCTAAAGAGGCTCATAATGGAATATTGAAAACTAGTTACCACTCCTATGCAAACTAGTTGTTCAAGTTGAGAAAAGATGATGATTCAAAGTCTACAGCCAGAGGCAATACAAGTCAATTATTGGTATCTTACTATATGTGATAACATCCAGACCAAATGTAATGCAGGAAATTAGATGGGTGGCATGATTTCAAGTAGCACCAAAGGAATCACATGTATTAGCAGTGAAGAGGATTTTCAGATATCTCAAAAGAGCAAAAGAGTTTGGATTATGGTATCCAAAAGGAAAGGATATATCACTTATTTCCTACACAAATGTAGATTGGGCAGGTTGCATTGATGACCAACGAAGCACCAATGGAGAAACATTCTACTTGGGTGAGTGTTTAGTATCATGGTTAAGCAATAAAAAATCATCAGTATCCTTATCTATAGCTGAGGCAAAGTATATTGCAGAAACAACATGTTGTACATAGGTTCTATGGATGAAACAAACTATAACAAATATACATGTTGAGTATGATGAGCCCATTCCAATCTATTGTGATAATACAAGTGTCATCAGTATCTAAAATAACCCAGTGATGCACTCCAAGACAAAGCACATTCCAATCAAGTATCACTTTCTACGGAAATAGGTTGCAGAGAAGAACATCAAAGTTGAATATGTGGGCACAAAAAGACAAGTGGAAAACATCTTTACAAAACCTCTTCCACCGGAAGCCTTTGAGTATCTTTGCTAGAGACTAGGAGTAATTTCTACTCCGAAAGGAATTATTTTGAATGATTATCTTATATTTCTTATGTGTACACGAGGAAACACCATAAATAGGACAATTTAGATTGGGAGATCAATTTCAAGAAGATTTTTGTTAGGGGGAGCATCCCTGGATGGAAATATACCTTTGCCATTGATTACAAAGGGAGAGACATTTATCAGATGCAAAGGTAAATTCTTGGAGAGAGAGAATAGAGGTATGTTTCTAAAGGGAGCGATTTTCAAAATGGAAGAGTGTGCAATATGACTTTACAGTGATACCATTTTTCAAAGGGGGAGATATTATTCATACAAAGGGAGAGAGAGTAATCAGAGGCTTATAAACACGAAGAAAAATCAAAGGCATGTAGATAGGGGGAACAAACCCAAGGAGAGTTCATTCATGGGGAGAAACCCCAAAGGGAGATACCCTTTTCCATTGATGTCAAATGGGGAGATATAGAAACATTGATGAGGAGTATAATCATGAATGTTATCATGACTAAGTGTTGTCATCAATGCTGGTGTTGCAATCAATGCCAAAGGGGGAGACTATCAGACAACTAGCTTAGGTTGATGGAAGTTGGTATGGATTGTTGGTTTTCATTGATTTCAACCATTGGAGAGTGATATTGTATATTGATGTCAACCCTTAGAGAAATTTTAGTAGTGAATTCCGATAGCACAAAGGTTTGGGTAATGGACCCAAGGTTGTTTCTTGTATAATGGTATGAGTTTTAATATATTTTAAGGTAAGACTATTATATATGGATATTACATGCCATTCCATTTCTGGTCGTATGTGGAACGTGACATAACTATTCACGGTTTGAGAGTTATGGCCATGAGAAGTTGGAGAACCCAGGTTTGGGTAATGGACCAAAGATTGTTTGATGGATAATGGTATGATTTTTGATATATTTGTAGGAAATACTATTCTATATGGATATTACATGTCATTCCATTTCCATTGGTATGTGGAACATCAAATAAATCCAAATGGTTAGAGATTTATTGCCACGTGAAGTTGGAGAACCCTCATGAGTCATCTAGCAACCCCAAAAGGTCAAACTAGTCAAAGTGGTTTAATAGATTTTAGAAGTTAAATAATAAAGTGAGGTGATGCGTATACTATAATTCAAAGTGAATACAAAATACATTATTTAAATAATAAAGATAATGGAGAAATTACTAAGTGGACAAGTGGTTAGAAGTGGGTTATCCCTAAAATAAGAAAAGTGATTTAAGATGGTTAAAAGGTAACCCCTTGAGGAAGCTACCTAAAAGTATAAATAAGAGGCAAGGATCTCTTATTTTAAACACACTTGAGAATATTGAATATCTACACATGAATGAGGTAACCAAATGATATCTAAGACAAATTTCAGAGGGAAGGTGAAGTAAAGAAGGCTGAAATTCAAGGGAGTGTAAATTCTTTTGATGATGCTTTCTAAGGTATGTTATTTATAGGTCATCTCACCATTTTCACAATAATGCTTTTTATAGAAGTATTCAGATTTTGAAATTGGGAGGCCATTGAGGAAACATATCCAAGTATATGTGGTACAAATTTCATCTTGTGGGTCCTTGTATTTTTGGAGTTACACGTCGTGGAAAATAACGTTTTTGGCTAGTCTTGAAACTAGTCTAAAACAGGTGTTTTGGGTAAAAACGTCATAACTTATTCATAATAGATACAAATTTAGTAAGACCACATGTGTTAATTATATTACAGTATTTAGTATTCTGTGTACAATTTTCAGATCCATACAACAAATATTCCGTGTGGAGCACGCTCTACAAGTTTTCTCTCTGGAATACCCCCAAATTCAACAAGGTATGCCATTTTTTCTATAAATCCTTTTCTGCGAGGCTCCAATTAGTGAAGTCTGAAGAAATTCCATAAAATACACCGAAGAAAATTGTGTATCATTTTCAAATATTTATTCATTACAAGTACAGAGTTATGATTATTGCAAGTTAGGGTTTTTGACTAATCCAAAATTAGTCATGTGAGACTAATGTAAAGTTTGATGAAAATGATATTATCTTGTTGTTAAAGTTAAGTAAGGTTTGTAGATGTGTTATCTTATACAACAGGTCTATTACAAAGTTACAAATTATATTTGGTTGATGAAATTGATGACGACTTTTGGTCATGGTACATGTTGGGTACATGGTTCAGACAAGTAGTTGATGAGTTAGCACATACATGAGGTGTATAGTTGATGATGTTGGAACATATTGATGAGTCATAGTTGATGAGTAGTTGATACATGATTGGTACATACTTGGTATATAGTTGGATGCACTTTTTTATGGTATAGGATGATTACAGGTTGTTTAGTACATGTTGATGCATGGTTGATGCACTTGTTTATGGTATAGGTTGATTACAGGTTGAGGTACAGGTTGATGCGTGGTTGATCCATGGTTCAGGTTATTGGTACAGGTTTTTTGGTGGAGGTTGGTTGGTACAAGTTTACAACAATATATCTCACAGTGATAGTGTGACAGTGGTTCCATCATTCTACTTCTATGACAAGGCGGTTGGACGGGGCAAGGACAGGTGGTTGTAGCCATCTTTTGGTTGTATCTAAAGAACATAGGGGGTTGTATCCTCCTTCTGGTTGTAGCCAGACAATTGGGTAGTTTGAGCTTCCCTCAGGTTGTAACTTAAGAAACTAGGGGGTTGGATCCTCCTTCCAGTTGTAGCTGGAAAACAAAGGAAGTTAGTGCTTCCAATGATTATAATTCTTAAATACATATAAGAAAAAGAATTATGTGGTTTTCTCCCTCTTTGGGTTTCCACGTAAAACACTCATGTACTGTGTATGTGTGTGATTGTCATATGTTCATTGTTTATTTACTCTGTAGATATTGGATGATAATGCTACATTGATATAACACTTTCATTTTATGCTGAAAAAGGATTAAAATTATCTATTATTGATTCAC
>ML783354.1:252160-265904 GCA_009831015.1 Picea engelmannii | reverse complement strand
TCAAACTTAGCATACAACTCATGTTCTCTTAGAGTTTGTAATACTATTTTCAAATGGTTTTCATGTTCTTCTTCAGTTTTTTAGTAGATTAGAATATTGTCGATAAAAATCAACACAAATGTATCCAAATACTGGCTAAATATATTATTCATCAACCACAAAAAAATTGTTGGTTCATTAGTAAGTCCAAACAGGATCACTACAAATTCATAATGTCCATAATGTAAGATACAATGTTGTTTTGTTTATGTCTTCATGCTTTATCCCGAATTAGTGATATCCAGATCTCAAATCTAGCTTCGAGAATATTTTTTTTCGTCCAACCTGGTCAAAGAGATCGTTGATTCTTGGTAAAGGGTATTTATTTTTAATCGTCATTTTATTCATTTGATGATAATCAATACACAATCGTAGCATTCCATATTTCTTTTTAACAAAAAAAATTGGTTCTCCCCAAGGTGAAACACTTGGTCTCATGTATTCTTTATCTAATAGTTCCTATAACTTAATTTTTAGTTTTGTTAATTTGGGAACACTCATTCTATAAGGTGTCTTTGATACCGGGGCAGATCCAGGTAGTAGATCGAATTAGAAATCTATCTCTCTCCTTGGAGGTAGTTTCGGTATCTCTTCTATGGATACGTATTTAAAACCCCGAAGGACTGCAAAGTCTTCCAAACTTGGTTTATTTTCTTTTTCCAACAGGTTACTTACATGAAGAGGATATAATTCGCAACCCTTATTAATAAATTTCTTGAATTGCATTGCTGATATTTGTCTAACAAAAATTGGTTATATGATTCCATGTACTCTTCTTGTTGTATTATTTGCATCCTTGTATACAAAATAATTTTCATAGCATTTCAATATCACTTTATGCCTTTCTAACCAGTCCATGCTGATAATTATGTCATACAAATCTAAAGGTGACACATTCAGATTTAACTTTGTATTCTGACCACTTACATTGAGTTCAAATTAGAATCAAATTTTGTTACCTTTCTTTTTATTCCTATTTCTAGTTGTACTAACCAATATTTAGCATATTTTACCTTCTTTACCTTGTTCAATTCTACTAAGGTTGGAGCAATATAACTTAGACTAGCTCTTGGTTCAATTAGTATAGAGACATTGTTGTTATAAATTTTACCTTCAATTTCCACAATAGTGGATTGATGATCTACTTTGCTACAATCCAAAGTTGCATTGATATTATACATGCTTCTGCCAATATATCCAATTGTTGAAGCCTCTTGAAGGTTGTGGACTGAAGTCCTTACTGATGGGTTAAAGCATGGATAAGTTTTCCGTAGGTGGGGTTCTCCACACTCCCAACATTTCAATGGTTCTCTGGGACTGTCCCCTACCTTCTTGAATCCAAAATTGACTAGTTTATATTCCCCTTGAGTATGTTTTATGTTATAGAGATAGTCCCTCCTTTGGAATCCTTTATTCATGTTATGGAAAGGGGCCAGTTGGAAACCTTTCTTGTGTTGATTCAATTTATCCTACTTCTTATATTTTCAAGCCTTAAGAGTTTCAAATCTCTATTTATATTGTTCATAACACATTCAAGCCTTCCTGAATACCTCATTTAAATATTTAGGATTATGAAATTCAATTATGTCTTTATAATATTCTGGTAGAAAACTCAAGAATCTTTGAATTTTTACTTTATCTTCTTTGATACAGGGCATAAATCTCAATAGATCTAGAATTTATTTTATTTTTTTTTGTTAATTTTTCTGAACCTTATTGGTAGCGGGATTAACCTTTGGCTTGAGAAACCACAACTCAGGGGCATATAAGCCATCAAAATCACTCGAGGATCGCACCTGGCCTGAGCCACACCAACCCTTAACATGGTTGGATTTTTTGTCTCCGCAGATTTCGAACCAGTGAATTTTCAACACGGAGTGGCTTAACCACACACTCTGTCACCGACTGTCCTAGACCTCGGGGACTAGATATAGAAATTTATTAATCAGATCATCCATAACCATTTGTCCTAGTTGCAATTCGTAAAATTCTTTAGTCTTTTTTTCATAACAAATTTCTGATAGGTATTGTTTCTTGAAAATATTTTTGAATTCTGACCATTTCATCTGTTTTTCTTTTAGAGATTTTGATACCTTCAAATCTTTCCACTGGATACTAGGTTTTCCTTTTAAGTTATAAATGTCCATTCTAACCTTCATATTACTAAAGCAATTATAAATCTGAAAGTATTTCTTTATGTATAGTAGTCTGGCTTCAGCTTCCACACCAGTCTTTGATTCCCCATAAAAGGTGTATGGTTTTATCCCTTTGAATTCACCTTCTAGTTGATCCAATTGTTTTCTCTTCTTTCGTGTAGATGCCTTGTTTTTTGTCATCTCCGTGTCCTCAGAGATGTTTTCTCCTATTGTTTTGTTTTGAGGCCTTTTTACTGACCTCCTCTTCCATCTCATGATTTATTGGACTCTTCTTTGTTTCTATGTTGTGTACCAACATTTCACTTATTTCTAGCTGATCTTCTTGAGCTTTCTTTAACTTTTCATTATTTTCTTTAAACACCTGTAATTTCACAATAATATTCCTCACCGTTTCCAATAATTGGGTGGTTGAACTTCCCTCACTTTGATATTCATGATCTCTAGGTGGCTCTCGATTGTGGTTTCTATCAGGTATGTCTCCTTCTCCATTCTACGTTGACATTTTTATAATATTTTTTTTTTTTGTAATAGTAAATATTATTTGTTAGATTTTTCCTTCAGGAAAATATCTTTCTAGTGTTTCCCTTAGGCCTAAGTGTTGTAACCAACATCTCTGATACCATATGTAATGTACCCCAAATTTTTCTAAAAATAAAAATAAAATTGTTGAAGGGTAGAAACTAAAGTCTATTTGACAAAGACAACTTAGACCCGACTAATGTTTTTCAATCAAATCCTTTTCCGACACAACACTCTGATTTAACTTCTAAAATGTTAATCCAAACAATCCATAATAGGACTAATAATCTACACATAAAACATATCATTCTTGCTCTATTTTATACTGCATAAAAGTTCCTCCATTCATTATTTATTTCTAGACTGGGAGGAGAAGAACCCTATGAAACTTGTATTGTTTTTATGCTAGGAAGGATAAATCCTAACCATGATGATATATTATCATATATTTTATGTTATTATTGTTTGTAAGTAAGGGTTCTCCCCACTAATTTGTATTTAGACTTGAGACAAAGAGGAAAACTTAAGCAGGGTCCTAAAAAACTCCATGGTATAATCGTGCTAGGATTATATCATGCATACAATAACCTGTTGTTTAATAAAACTATGTTACAACAACCAGGAATACGATAATACCACTATTAAACTATGTTATGAAATCCACGTATGTCAAGGTAAGGTGGTTTTTTAATGCATAGGGTGGAGGAAAACTAAAACCTATGCTAGGAGCCGACAATTGTTGTTTTTGCATTTAAGGTGTAGGAATATGCATCATACCTTATTTACTTACCCAGTATCTACAAGCTATGACACCTCAGACCCCTAACCAATGTCGTATTTTCACTTCTCGGATTTCACATGGTAACTGACATCATACTTTGTCATTTCTCCCACTACGAGCGATGAACTCTAGGCACCATTACACTCACTGCATTTCGACCCTTTCCTTGTTTCACTAGGCTTCCCTCCACAATGATATTCTTCACAAATTGAATACTCTATATGGTTCATCCCTGGTGTAGTTAGGTGTGACAATGTGCCTGTGGGAAAAATTAGTGTGGTTTCATATGACCAGTTAAGATCTCTGTGCGTTAGATACAATTTTTTTGGAAGATTTTGTTGGTAGTGTGCTTTGTTTCTCTGTTAGCATTTAAGCAATAGTTTCATAGCTTCTAAGTTCCTTTTGAAGTTGGAGAGACCATGGATAAACATTATACTATAAGTAATAGTAGTGTTTGATGGTACAGTTACCCATTTTAAGTTCTTACCACATTTGGCTTAGTTCTGGACATAATGCATTACGATTTTGTGAGGTTTTGTAAGTAATTATTTTTGTTCTTGAATATCGGCATAAATGGTTTTCCTTTTAAACTATGGTGAAAATCAGCCCAAAACCCTTTGATAGCTTGTCTCCTAGATTTCCCCTCAAAATATTTATCTAAGTGCTATTATTATTTCTCTTGTTTAGAATCATGACCTTCGGTGTTGTTTGTATCAATATTCCTATGTAAAAGAACAAGCGTTCCATGTAGTTTCTCTATGGTAAGACTCTGTTGATTTTGTGAGAAACATCAATGGTCTAACTCCCTTAAAACGTGTTCGTTGTCCTCTATAATTATTTAATATATATCTTGGTTCCATTTGTTAGGGGACTCATATTCTCCACAAGGAAGCGTTGATAGTTTTATTCTCTTAATTTCTAGCTCTATCTCTCAACCATGCATAATGTATTATTCAAAATCCCTCGCATGGCATTTTTTTCTATAAATGGAAATTCATATTGAATACCATGTATGCTACTTTAATGGGTCTTCTCATTATTTCTTTGAATGAACACAATAACCCAAATTCATTCAAAATATCATCCTATTGTATGCACAATGATTAGGTTTTGCAAGGGTTTTCATGTTTTTTCACTCTCATGCTTTAACAAACAAAAATAAAAATTATTCAGGAATAATTAATGCACACAGGTTGTATTTTATGACTCTGTAAATATGAAACATACCCAAAATTTCATAAATACAAAAATTGTTAGGTGGTAAATAAGGAATTGTTCTTCGTCAACTCTTATATTGACAACATCAAGATAGATATGTCCTTAAAACCTGAGCTACAAAATTCTCACCACTTAAGCTTGTTCTTATTCCCGTAGAATAGTTTAATTCACTTAATAATAATTAAAAAAAAATCATCAAAACCCTATCTCTAAAGTATTCAAGAGTCTTAATATCACTGTGAACATAGAACTGGAAAATATATAATCATTCGTCAATGGAATCAATAATTTGATTCCCATCAAACTCAAAGCCTTGTATGCATTTCTTCATTGATTAACCATGATCCATATCCAAGGTTATTTTATTTTATTTTCAACGACTGAAATACTAATAAACTTTTGTACAGGTTTGGTGTAACTCTATTATAAGATATTTAAAAGATATTATTATTTAATTATTTATTTAACTAATAATACCTTGGAGATAAACCCTTAAAATACTTCAACGAACTCTTTTTCTAGGAAATAAGTGTACCCCAAAAATATCTCCAAACTATGGTATTCTTTTCGAACTTTAGCTATACCATGCAAGAATTTTAGTTTTGTCCCTGTTGAAGTTTTCAAAAGGTCTTGTATGGAGTCCACCTAGGTAGACAACTAGTAAGAAATGTAGTAATTATTCCATTACTCCCTATCTGGAGGGACTGACAATCAGTGGATTGGACCAACCATAATCCACCACATCCCTACCTTCACATGGAAATTAGAGCATCGAATAAGATGAAGTGTTATATCTTGCATAGGAAGTACCCCACAATAGGCTCGAGGTTTCCTTGTGAATGAGGTCGGAGATAGTTTCCTTAACTTTCCTTCTTCATCATTTTCCTCTCGAGTTTTCCACTGATCTTTGGATTCTGAGTATTGTTACACAACGTATTTTCTTGAGATATTATTCAAGTGCAATTTAGAAGGATTCTTCTCTTTGTTGCATATCTTAGGAAGAACAACGCTATCCAGGTTTAGGCAGTAGGTTGTATTTTCTCAAACCTCAACGAGTAAACAAAATATACTGTGTATGCATTTTTTAATCAACCGCCATTAGCTTATGTTGGTAAAGATTTATTTTCCTCAAAATTTAAAAAAAAAGATCTTTCTTTGAGACAAAACGACTTGTCGGTTCCTATACTGGTTAGTTATCCCTTATCTATCTGTTATCAATATTTGTCTATGGAATTTAACATAAAGAGGTTTCCTCTTACATTTTTTTTTCATGTCCTTTACTATTGTCACATTCATCTAACATATGTTAACTCTACATATGTTTAAGAGTACTTGACACATAGTGTCAAAAATGTCTCACTTACTTAATGTTGGATCATGTTGTCATTGATGCCAAAGATTGATGTCAAAGGTTTAACTAATTGATGTCAAATGATTGATGTCAAGTGATTATTGATTGATTGTTGTCATAGGATGGATTTCAAAATTGATTGATGCCAAAGGATGATTGAATGATTTCAAAGATCAGAGGTTTGATGTACATATGTCTTATCATAGTATATTGATGAAGATGGATCAATGAGTTGTCATCTATACATGATGCATAGATGAAGATGGATTAATAAAGATGACTCAATATTGTCTTATCATGGTTGATAAGGTGCACAAATGGATGAATTCTAAAGTGGTCCCCTTATGGTGAAATCCCTCACGGGAAGAAACTTTATAGTTGATTTATCCTAGAAATATGGTTGGAGAACCCATCCTTATATGTGGAATAATAAGATGAAATCAGTGAAATTGTTGGTGAAACTATCCTATATGGATAATACTTGTCATGCCATTTCCGGTGGTATGTGAAATATCACATAACTCCTCATGGTTTGAGATTTATGGCCCTACAAAGATGAAGGGCCCTCATATGTTGACTTGAAGCCCCAAAAGTTCAATGAAGTCAAAGAGACTGCAAAGAAGAAATTATTATTTAAATGATAAAGTGAAGTGACAAAGTCAAGGAGGATTATTTAAATAATAAATTGAAGTGACAAAATCAAAGAAGATTATTTAAATGATAAAGTAATATGACGAAGTCAAGTAGGAATATTTAAATTGGATAACTTTCCAATTATGGAAAGTGGATCACCCTAAAAATGTGGAAAATAGGTTAAGTGACCTAGAAATGGGTTAAGTGACCTAGAATATAGCTACTTGGAGAGTATAAATAAGAGGAAAGGGTCTCTTGTGAAATGCAACTCTTGTGTATCTTTTGTGCATATTTGATCATATATTTAAGATCTATTCTAAGAGGGAGAGAGTTTGAAGGATCTCATGGATGAATCAAAGTTTTCGAAAGTATGAGATCACGACGACAAAAGTCTCGGAAGCTCAGAAACCCTAGTTTCCGAGGTATATGTGGGATGCAGTGAGATAGGACACGTACATAGACGGGATGCATGAGGAAAGGGCATGTACAGTGAGTCAATTCATGAAGACATATGATTGAGATGATGGCAGGCTCTTGGAGACCGAAGCAGGTTCCAGATATGCATTCTATGGGCTCAAATATTTCATAGAAACTCTGGTATGGTTAAACTGTTGTCTTGATGGATACTCTTGCTTGTTTTGTAGTGAATGCCTAAGGAATTATTGGTATGGATGTTGTGAGATGGTTTGTGTTGGTTGATGGAGTGAGAAACACTCGTATGATTGATTGATGATGTGATTGATATAGTATGTTGATTTCTTATACATGATGAGTAGCATTCATATTATATGGTTGAGAAGCATGAGTTAGTTGTTTGAGAGATTGGATGTGTTATGATTGGTTATGGGTAAGAATTGGACAGTGGAAAACAAAAGAGAAGATGATTGATGGTTGCAAATGATCTAAGTTGATATTGAAGAGAAAACCCTAATTTCTCTGAAGTGATACGCATGCTGCAGTATAGACTGGTCGTGTACATACATGGGTTGTACTACCGACAGGTCACATACCTATTGACAGATTGACATATGTTGAGGATTTTTGCCTCATTTGAGTTGGTGTTAAGTGTGTAAGATGAGTCTTTCATTATAGAGCTGGTGCTCTTGTAGAGTTGTACTCTATTTAGTTTTTGTTGATAACCCAAGGATTGAAGTCCATAATAAAAAGAACCTTGTGCATACATATTGTGTTCCTTGTGATGATGACTTGTTGACGATATATGTTGTTGTTATATGTTGTTGATGTATATTTACATTTGACTGGTTATGAATGAAAGTTATAAGTAATGAGTAAATGGTCATTTCTAACTAATAAGTTTGTGAAGGGGAAGTTTTGGGAAAAAGAGCCCTAAACTGTTCACCCCCCTCTCAGTGTAGTCGGTGTGTCCAACAATTTGTATCAGAGAAGGTCTTCAGTATAATCCTTAACAATCTTGGAGGATATCCATAGACACACAAATGGATGATGAAGTTCCAATCCTTGAGGAGGAAAACTATTCTACTTGTAGAATAGAGATGAGAGTGCATCTAAAGGAAATGGGAGAGGGTATTTGGAAGGCATCCATTGGTGGATCAGTTTATTTGAATAATAATTCAAAGTTTGTAGCTCAAAGGGAAGGAAAGAGTAATGATGCATTGGCTCTCAAGACCATTCTTAGTGGACTCTCAAGCCCTATCAAATAGAGCATGGGACAATGCAGTTCCACCAAGGATCTATGGCTAAAGCTAGAGGATACATATCAAAGCAAAAAGGAATACCTTGAAGATAACTCCATAAAAAAGAATGAAGGTAAAGAATCTCCAAAAACTCTTGATTGCATTATTTCTAAATGTGATGATGTTGGCAAAGAGGAAGATGTTTAAGACATTTCAAATGAAGGAAAAGAATCATGTGATGGTGTTGGCAAATAGGAAGATCTTGAAGACATTTCAAATGAAGGTAAAGAATCTCCACAAACCCTTGATTGTGATAATTCAAAGTGTGATGATGCTGAATTTTTCTCTACTAGTGAAGAAGAAAATCTAAAAGTAGTTTGAATAAAATCAATTGATTGTTATTCCATGGAAGAATTAGAATAAAAGATATTGGAGCTTAAAGATAAAATTGAAAGAAGTCTATATGAATATAGCAATGACCATTATTATATAGACTATAGCTATCTTTCGAATAACACTAAAAAGTTTCTTAAGAAGAGTCAAAAGAACATATCGAAGTTAAAGGAAATGATCAAAGAACAAGAAGAGAGTGAGAAGACTCAATTATATGGAAAGGAAGAAGAGATCACAAGACTAGAGAATGAAAAAGAATATAAGAAGGTAGAGGATAAGATAAGTAAAATTTTTGATATTATTGCCCATATCAAGAACCAAATTGAAGAAGCCAAAAGGGTAGAGGAACTATTGAGGGATCAAATAAATGAAAAAGATGAATCATGTCATAAGTTAGAAGATGAAATTGTTGATCTTAGAAAGAAAGTAGAAAAGTCAAACAAATTCTTGAATAGCTCAAAAATCTTGACTGAGATCTTGGAATGTCAAAGATCAGCAAATGATAAATCGGGTCTTGGATACAAGGGATAAGCTACATATGATAAATAAATCACCTCAAAGAAGCATGAGGTAAGTCCCACACTCTCAAAGGATGAAAAAAATGTTGAAAATCAACCATCCACACAAGGCTAAAAAAATTTCAAAATAACAAAGCAACAAAGATGTCAAGAAGCCATCCTTATAGCTCAAAGAAGATCGACACCAAATCAAAGGTATGAAAGTATTTTTCATGGTCAATGTCATTCATGTAATGAATATGGTCACAAATATTTGGAATGTAGATCTTATGCAAGGAAAAATAATAGAATATTTCATAACACCATAAGGTATTGGATATGTGATCAAGTAGGATACATCGTTGTTCACTGTCACAACATGAGATGCTACAGATGTAGTGGATTTGGAAACAAATCCTGGGATTGCTAGAACACTAGAAGAAATTCCATGATGAGGACTTCATATCATATGACTAGAAGAAGGACTGAAGTAAGGAAGGGAGACATCTTTGAAAATATGGAAGCTTAGAGCTCAAGCTCTGAGAAGAAGGGACAAATTCAGAAGTGGGTGAAGAAGACTGAAAAACCAGAGCATAATGGAAGCCTTAAGGGAGGCTCAAGTGTGACATCTACAGAAGCATACACGGGTGAAAGCGGTGACACTCATGTACATACACAGGTTGACCTTGAATAGGTTGTGTACATATGCGAGCTGTATATGCAACAGGTCGCGTATATGTGATAAATCCTAAGGAAAGTGGATATGCACATGGGTTGCAGCTTGATGTGAGGGTATAACTCTGTGATGCAGGGTCTGACATAGTTTGTTAGAGGTTCTAACATTGTCTGTTGCAAGTTTTCATGTTTACATATTGGATTATGTAATGTGATCATATAAAATGAAAGGCTATCTTGGATGGGTGGCACTAACCCATGAGTAAGGATTGAGACATTTATTGTTGAAGAACAATGTTGGTTATCATAGAGAAGTTATGGTACCTTGGTTATGTGATATATCTTGATGATGGTAGCTAGAGATCTCATTGATCTATTGAAGCACACTACTAGTACATGTATTATTGGATGCTTAGTATTTGTTGTAGTGAATGGAGGATTGTGGTTGATCTATTTGGGTACATGGCTGGTACATATTTTAGTTTCATTGATATATCTTATGATGTATTATTGGAAGCATATTTGTTGGATATCTTGGTGCATGCATTTGGAATATGGATGGGCTACATATTGGGACATGTAGTTGGTGAGTTGATGAGGTGATCATGTTGTACATCATTGATGATTCTAATCTATAGTTGATGCATGATTGGCACACTTCTAGTACATTGGTAGATGCACCTACTAGTGTAACACACCCACTACGAAAATCAAAATTTTCGTCGATTTCGCGAGGATCAAAATCCCTAAATTACTCACGGGGGGCCTAGCCTCCACTAGTTCCTCATATGTTCACCTCCATGTGGTTGTGGGTCATGACTACGGGCCAAACCAGCACAACATATCTTCTCACTTCCCAACTTAGTGCTACCAGAATGTCGAGTCTTTCGACTCTGCAAACCGCGAAGCTCAAAACCATCGAAACGCCGAACCTCGACAGGGCTAGCAAATGACAAGTTTCCTATTTGGGTCTTGTCCTCGCGACCACGTTCCATGACCACGCACTTAAACCGATAAATCCCTTACCGGCCTTTTGCGATTTGGGAAATCACAATGCATGACTTCTTCCTTTCCCATTCAGATCCCCGAAAACCATGAAGTCTCCCAAGTTTCCCTCCAAAGGGAGATCAACGACTGTAAGCCTCCACTAATCCGACGGTATGGATACTTTCGGGGTTTCGGTACTCAGGAGTTCAAAATGAAATGACTCCAAGACTCCTTTTTATTTAAATTTCCAAATTTCGTTATGGAAATTCATGTAAGAGATCGACGACTCTTAAGAGTGTGGATCCAACGGTCCACAGGATTTTCTGACTTTTCCCTGAACTCTGACCGCTCACCGCATGTCTCGTTTGATGGAAAATCTAGATTCCTTTGGGACTTCTCTTTTCTATTACCAAGCATGTCGGGATTTTGGGTATCGGGATTTTGCGATTTGTGAAGGCAAGGTTTCATGCCCTTTGGTTTCACGGATGCCGAAACGCCGAAACGTCGACCGAAATCCATGTGTCCCTTCGATGGACGGCGGTGACCTTCAGCCAATATCAATGATTGTGATATTTTCGGGATGATCAATGGTCACGATCGAATCCAGGGTTTCCTTAATCTCGTTCACACCTCATGCCATTTCGGGGTTTCAGTGATCAGGATTTCGCAACTCGCGAAGACAAGTGTTCTTTCCCTTTGGTTTCTCAGGTGCTGAAACACCGAAGCACTTACCAACAACCACGTGTGCTCTATAGATGGATGGTTCAGGTACTTCCATGGACCACGGGGTCTACGGTCCTGATTCCTTGATCTCTTGCAAAGGAAGAATGGGTCCTGGCATTAATGCCTGTGTCTCTTCCTCAAATCTAACGGTCATTACAGACCCTGGGATCCTTCGAAGGGATCATGTTCATGCATTGCTTGCAAATATGGAGAGGGGTCAAGGAACTATCATCCACGTTCCTTCACCACCTTTAACGGTTGTTACGGACCTTGGATCCTCCGAGAGGATCTCGTCCGTTAATTGAGACTTAAACATATGCTAACATTTTAGGAGTTCACCAGTCAAAGTTTCGAGACTTATCAATCATGAGAGTCTGACCTCTTGTCAACAGGACTCCCGAACTCTCAATTTGTGAAATCCCGATGGGCTCTTTCTTTCGGGATTCTCTCGATATTCTGGATTACTGCCACGTTTCCTCCCTCAGATGGACGGTCCTTGTTGTTTCGTGATTTCATGACATGCGACCCCCAGTGATGCAAATCCTTTGTCAACTCGAATCCCTGGTATCCTAAATACCGATGGACTCTTGATCTCCGACACATGTCCTTCAGGGATGGACGGTCTAGATTGTTTCTCGATTTCGCGACTGGCGACCCCTAGTGACACAAATCCTTTGTCAACTCGAATCCCCGGTATCCGAAATACTAATGGACTCTCGATATCCGTGATGTGTCCTTCATAGATGAATGGTCTAGATCTATATCGGGATTTTCACCATGGAGTGTCTCGATCTCTCATCATCAGGACTACCGAAATCCCAAACTCTAATTCCTCTCTTAGGACTTTCACCCTTGTTCACGAGGGCTTAACCCTCATGCATCTCCTAACAGATCTAAGGGATATCGAGTTTTCTAGCTAAGATCTGATGGATTAGATCTGTCCCACGTCATGTACTCTCCCCCTACTCTCTGGACGTGGAAAAACCAATGGCCCAGATACTCCCACATCCCTTAGCGATCTACGGTCCCGATTTCATCGCTACCCATGAAGATAAAAGAAAAGGGGTAAGGCATGTAATGCACTTATTTCTTTCGCCAATCTAACGGTCGTGAATGACTGCAGATCTTCTGACGAGATCTCGTCCATCAATCGATACTTATCCCTACGCTGCTACTTCGGGATTTCAAGAGGATCATTCTTCCTCGTACAGGGTTGCTAAGACTTGCGCATTCAAGTCCTTTTTCCAGGTTCTTGGTAAACTTTTGCAAGAAGGGTATCTCTGTGGAGAGATATATTTTGGGGCATTCATGGAGACAGATAAGGGGAAACAAATTCCTGAGAATGGTCTGGAAGTCTAACTTGGTTCAACTTACGCATAATTAAATTTATCTATCAACATAAGTCATGCGTGGTTTTTCTGTTACAAGCATACATCTACCCTTTCTTATCAAAACACTGCACAGATTGTCTTATACTGTAATCATTCACAATTTCACAGTTTATGATCATATATGTCAGCATATGAATTTCAAGATCCAAGATGTAAAACACTTATCGGAAATAACACCAGAAATGAGTGCAACTTCTAAGAGGGGTGCTCGTTTCCACCCAACCGTAGGCTCAGCTATTCCGATAGGATTTACAACTAGCCACCCCCAAGCTGAGACCATGATGTTGCGAGATTATGTCTCAGTTTTCCAGTGACTGAGAACAAGGGTTAATCTCCCCCTTCTCTACTATCACTCACTCTGCGTGTCTCCAGAGTTCTCCTTCTCCCCTCGCGTCTGCCCCAATCGCTTCTCCCTCACGCCTTATCCTCTTACAAGGTTGCGTGTGGCATGATTTATCATGCACTGGTTAGGCCTGAAAGTACTACAGATGGGTGGTTCACCCCCCCATCCCTCATTAATTCTTGAGGAGCCATCTACCTACCAGTCCTGCGAGACATTTAATTCAGGGCCAATGAGCCGCTCTTGGTTTTTTGGGCCAGTGAAATCCAAATACGGTATTGTTTTTGGTGGAAGTTAACACCACCATTCTAGGTGCCCTTCACCACCTTTCTCCAGCCATCATGGTCTCTTTTTCAACATATCCCCTCTCAACAGTCCTGCAATAT
>ML783354.1:231464-245604 GCA_009831015.1 Picea engelmannii | reverse complement strand
ATATATATATATATATATATATATATATATATATATATATATATATATTCATAATATTATTCACATTCATCGACCTTTTCTACAAGGTCCATTCACATCACACATTCACATTTCTGAGTTTTTGATAGTTCTTGGCCAGTCCAGTTATTTTTACAATCTGGGGGAAACAGGGTGTTACAACTAGCATTCTATTTGGCACATGTTTTGTGATGGTTTTGGTATACATGGATGAGGATTCATATTGTTGTGGGACTTGCTTGGTATAAGTGGTGATGAAATTATGGGATACATGTTTGGTACACTCATAGATGGTATATGTTTGGATGAGAGTACTTGGATAAAAATACACCATTGTTATTACTTGTTTCACATGTTGATAGATGCACATGGTTGGCATGTTGGTAGAGGCATATGGTTGATGCACTCCATTGATGATATATTATGGCACGTTGTATGGTGTTGATGTACATGGTTGACGTACATGGATGTTGTGCATGATGGACACATTTTTTGGTACATGATGTATTTGTTTAGTCATTGACATATATTTTACTTCATGATGTTTATTATGGCATGAGTTTGATACATGGGCAGGTCCAAGGATTGCCATAGAAAGTGTGATTGTTCTATGATCTAGTTGAGCAGTAGCATTTGCAGCAGAAGCATATTGTTCATATTGAAGAGAACATAGGGAGATACATGCCCATCGGGGGAGACATACCCATAGGGGGATTCATTCATCTTCCCATGATTATAGGAGGATATATTTATCAGATGCACACTAGGAAAGAGCCCTATATTTGAAGAAAGAGCAGAAAAGCATAATTCCAGGGGGAGCGATGGTCACAGGGGGAGTATGAGTGATGTATCTTAAACATTACATCAGAATGATATCCCTTGTTCAAAAGGGGGGAGATTATTTAGAGTAATATCAAAGGCACTCGGACATGGGGAAAGATAGTCTAAGGGGGAGCATCCCCAAGGGGAGAATGACCCTTTTCCATCGATGTCAAAGCGGAAGAGATAACCACATTGATGTGATTATTGATGTGAAGACATAATCACATTGATATATGACTATTGATGTAGAGCATGCCTTGTCTACATGTTGACATCAATGATTGGTGTTGACATCAATTTTGGTATTGCCATCAATGCCAAAGGGGGAGATTGTTGGATCATGTTGTCATTGATGCCCAAGATTGATGTCAAAGGTTTAACTAATTGATTTCAAAGGATTTATGTCAAGTGATTGATTGATTTTAAGTGATGATTGATTGATTGTTGTCATAGAATGGATGTAAAAAATGATTGATGCCAAAGGATGATTGAAAGATGTCAAAGATCAAAGGTTTGATGTACACATGTCTTATCATAGTATATTGATGAAGATGGATAAATGAGTTGTCATTGATTCATGATGCATAGATGAAGATGGATTAATAAAGATGAATAATTATTGTCTTATCATGGTTGATAAGGTGCACAAATGGATGAACTCTAAAGTGGTCCCCTTATGGTGAAAGCCCTCACATGAAAACACTTTATGGTTGATTTATCCTAGAAGTATGGCTGGAGAACCCATACTTATATGTGGAATAATGAGATGAAGATCAGTGAAATTGTTGGTGAAACTATCCTAGCTGGATAGTACTTGTCATGCCATTTCTTGTGGTATGTGGAAAGTTGTTAGAAAAACAGAACCATAGAGCAATAAAATAAAACAAATTCAGAAACAAAACACAGATGATACACAATACAATAGAGACATAGATTTATGTGGTGCACCCAGTGTGGGCTACGTCCACCAAAGAAATTGCCAGGTCCTCCCTTTATTATTATCCAACATATGAAGGGATACAACCTACAACAAACTCACTGTAACTTCCTCTTCTTTCTCTCACAGTCTCCTATCTCAAAATAAAATATTCTCCATCCACCATAGACGCAATACATTTCCCTCATAAAAGAGGGTTTCCTTCTAGGGAAAAAAGCCCTAACATAATCTCTATCCTTAGATCTGCAACCTTATAATGAACGGTCCAGATTTACAATGAAATTACAATATACATTTACAATGCAATTTTTCCTTCGAGGGCTTCGCTCCTGAACCCCCATCGGGGGATGCTGCCCTTGAACCCCTGTTGGGGACCCGCTTGCCCCCAGACCTCCCAGTCAGGGGGATAGCCCCCCTCGGACCCCGTAGAGGGGGTACCCCCCCTCTACATCCCCTCGTTTGGAAGAGTGTACATACTTTTGGGGTGTAAATACTTCATGGGGTATAAACAGGGATGGAATTAAAAGACCTCTGAATTAGGAAGATAATCAAGCTCCACAACCAACAATCTCCCACTTGGAGACTGATCTCAATAACTCCACCATTGTTGTATATGTTGGACTCTGAACCTTATTGGACCCGGAAAATTTCTCATCTTCATATTCATTCTTGAAGACCAAATGAAACTGAGTAGGAACTCAATTTCGCCCTGGTTACTCCCTTTGTTAACATGTCTACATGATTCTGGCTAGTGTGTATATTTTCCAACTTGAAATGTCCATCTTCCAAGGAAGATCATATGAAGCGGTACCTCAACTATATATGATTAGTCTTCGAATGGAAGGTTGAGTTATTTGCAAGATGAATGGAACTCTTACTGTCATAGTATAACTTACTATTCTCTTGCTTCTTTCCCAATTCCTCCCTAAACCTCTGTAACCAAATTATCTCTTTACTAGCCTATGTAGCAGCAACATACTCTAACTTTGTTGTTGAAAGTTTAACAACCTTTTGTAGTTTTGAAATCGAACTTATTGTTGTTCCACCTATAGTAAACACATACCCTGTGGTACTCCTCCTGCTATCTTTATCACCTGGCATATCTGAATCAACATATCCTTGTAGAACAGTTTCTGAACCTCCAAAACATAATTCATGATTAGCAGTACCTCTCAAGTATCTGAGAATCCACTTTACTACCTCCCAATGTTCTTTACCTGGATTGTTCATATATCTGCTCACAACTCCCACTGCATGTGCAATATCTGGTCTTGTGCAAACGATTGCATACATCAAGCTGCCAACTGCTGATGAATATGGGACCCTGAACATGTATTCTATCTCCTCTCGTGTCTTGGGACGCATTTACTTAGTTAATTTGAAATGGCTGGCCAAAGGTGTACTAACTGGTTTTTCATTCTGCATTCTAAACCTCTCCAACACCTTCTCTATGTACTCACCTTGAGACAATGTCAGTTTGCGATTTTTCATGTCTCTTGTTATTCTTAGACCAAGGATTTTCTTTGCAGCACCCAAATCCTTCATCGCAAATGAATTGGATAATTTATTCTTGAGCACATTTATATCCTTCGTATTATACCCTAAAACAAGCATGTCATCTACATACAATAGCAAGATAATAAGGCTTCCATTTTCTAGCTTTTTAAAATAAACATAGTGATCAGAATGACATCTACTATAACCCCGTTCTTTCATAAACCTGTCAAACTTTAGATACCACTACCTTGGATATTTCTTTAGGCCATATAGTCTCTTCTTCAACCTGCATACCAAATTCTCCTTCCCTTTGGCCTCATACCCCTGTGGTTGTTGCATATAAATCTCTTCCTCCAAATCCCCATGGAGAAAAGTTGTTTTTACATCTAACTGTTCAAGATGAAAATCTTCTACTTCCACAAGACTTAAAATAGTTCTAATTGAAGTCATTTTAACAACATGAGAAAATATTTCATCAAAATCTATACCTTTCTTTTGTGCAAACCCCTTTACAACAAGTCTAGCCTTGTACCGCTTGTCTCCTCCATCTTCTTCCTTCAACTTGTAAACCCATTTATCCTACAATGCTCTTTTTCCTGCAGGAAACTGAACCAAGTCCCAAGTATGGTTATTTACCAAGGAATCCATTTCTTCTTTCATGCCTTGCTCCCATTTTCTTTTGGTGTCTACCTGCATTGCCTCTTCATAACATTTTGGTTCACCAGAATCAGTCAACAATAAACAATACAACCTGGTATACTTAACCTGGTAGATTTTGTAACAAGACTTGCAGGTGTTTGAGGTACCTGTTGCACCTGTTGTTGTACATTTTGACTTTTTGGTTCCTTTGGAATTTCTTTTTCAGTGATCTCATCAAGCACTGTTTATTCCTGTTTTTCTTTTTCCTGTTTCTTTCCCTGCAATTGATCTTTGTACATGACCTTTTCATTGAATACGACATATCTACTCCTAATGATTTTGTTATTTTCATAATCCCATAAGAGATAATCAAAATCAATAACACCATATCTAATAAAGGTACACTTCTTGGATTTTTCCTCAAGCTTTGTTCTATTTTCTTTATCAATATGGACAAATGCTTCACAACTAAAATTTTTCAAAAAAGAATAGTTTACCTTTTTTCCTGTCCATTCCTCCTCTGGAATTCTACCATCCAAAGAGCTTGAAGGTACTCTATTTATTAAGTAAACAAAAGTATCTACAACATCTGCTGAAAACTATAAGGGCAAACCAACATGCAATCTCATACTCCTTGCATGCTCCATGATTGTCCTATTCATCCTTTCTGACACACCATTTTCTTGTGGTGTTCTTGGAACTGTCTTCTCTCTACGAATCCCATGGTATGAACAGTAATCATCAAACTCCTTTCTGTAATATTCACTTCCATTATCTAATCTGAGACACTTCAACTTTTTTCCTGTCTCATTCTCAACCAAATCTTTCCATTTCTTAAAAGTATCAAAAACATTAGATTTTTGTCGAATGGAATAAACCCAAGTTTTTATAGTTGCATCATCAATAAAAGTAACATAATAATGAGAGCCACCAATAGATGATACCTGAGCTGGTCCCCATACATATGTATGCACAATCTCTAACCTTTCATTCTTCTTTTCTTTTTCGACTCTGAGAAATCTAACTCTCTTATGTTTGCCATAAACACAATGCTCACAAAAGTCCAAATCAATTTGTTTAAGATCCAGCAACAAATTTATTTTGTGAAGTATCTACATCCCCTTCTCACTCATGTGTCCATGCCTATGATGCCACAGTGTTGTATCCACTTCTGTAGAAGCTAAAGAGATAGCAGAGTCAGTATTACAAGTACATAAATACAATGTACCTGCCTTCTCTCCTTTCACTATCACCAATGATCCTTTGATGACCTTCCACGTCTTATCTATACCTATGGATATACAACCTTCACTTGCCAACTTCCATGTTGAGATTTGATTTTTCCTTAATCTAGAACATGTCTTACCTCTTTCAACAACCATTGGTTTCCATTGTGTTGCTTTATTTTTACCTTTCCCATTCCAACAATTTTGCATGGTGCATCGTCACCCAAATGAACCTATCCAAAATCACCTTGAACATAATCTAGAAATTGTTTCCTATGAGATGTGGCATAAAATGAAGCCCCTGAGTCTACTACACAAGACTCAGAAATATTATCTACAGAAAGAATCAAAGCATTTTGTAACACATCACCTGTTACATTTGCTTCCTGATTTCTCTCCTGTTGTAGATCTCTTTGTTTCTTTGGAGCTCTGCAATCTTTCTTCAGATGTCCTTTCTTCCCACAATTCCAACACTCTATCTTTCCAAGTATAGATTTGGATCTTCCCTTCCTATAATTCCCACGGTTCTAGAAACCCTTTCCTCTATCCTTTTGTCTTCCCCTGTTCTCCATGTTCAATGCATTTCCTGATGTCTCGCCTATGCTTTTCCGTCGCATTTCCTCACTAAGGATAACACCAACAACATCATCAAATTTTAAAGTATTTGAACCAGAGATAGAGTTACTTACAACCATGACCAAGCTGTTCCATCTTTCTGGCAATGAGAACAAGATTATAAGAGCCCTGACCTCATCATCAAATTCCACTTTTATAGAACTTAGTTGATTAGTAACCGTATTAAAATAATTTAAATGATCTCCAACAGACCCACCTTTCGAAATCTTCATATTAAATAATCTCTTCATTATAAATACCTTATTGGACATCGAGGGTTTTTCATACAAGTTGTCCAATGCGTCCATCAAACCCTTCGTTGTCTTTTCTTTGAAAATATTGAAAGCCACCGACATTGCCAGGCTCAACCGTATCGTTCCTAGAGCATTTCTGTCAAGAATCTCCCATTCTTCGTCCTTCATAGTTGTCAACTTCTTTTCTATTCTACCCAATGATATGAATAGATCCTTCTGATATAAATAGTCTTCCATATGCATCTTCTATAACTGGTAGTTTTGGCCGTTAAATTTCTTGATCCTAAACTCTCCATCTTCTGACATTGCTCCCACTCAAACCAGGAACCCTCTTTACCTACGAGTTACCTTTCCCTCTGATACTAGTTGTTATAAAAAAAGGACCATGGAGCAATAAAATAAAACAAATGCATAAACAAAAAAAAGAAGATACATAATACAATAGAGACACAGATTTATGTGGTTCACCCAGTGTGGGCTACGTCCACTAGAGAAATTGCCAGGTCCTTCCTTTATTATTATCTAGCATATGAAGGGATACAACATACACCAAACCCATTGTAACTTCCTTTTCTTTCTCTCATAGTCTCCTATCTCAGAATACATCATTCACCATCCACCATAACCGCAATACATTTCCCTCATAAAAGAGGGTTTCCTTCTAGGGAAAAAAACTGTAACATAATCTCTATGGTTAGATATGCGACCTTATAATGAACTGTCCATATTTACAATGAAATTACAATATACATTTACAAGGAATTTTTTCCTTCGGGGACTTCACCCCCAAACCCTCGCTGGGGGCCTACTTGCCCCTAGACCCCCCAGCCAGGGGGATAGTGCCCCCCGGACCCCGCAGAGGGGGTACCCCCCCTCTACACTCCCCCATGTGGAAGAGTGTACACACTTCAGGGGTGTAAACACTTGATGGGGTATAAACACAGCTAAAAGTAAAATACCTCTGAATCAGGAAGATAATCAGGCTCCACAACCAACAAATTTCACATAACTCCTCATGGTTTAGAGTTATGTCCCTACGAATATGAAGGAACCTCATATGTTGGCTTGAAGCCCCAAAATGTCAATGAAGTCAAAGATATTGCAAAGAATAAATTATTATTTAAATGATAAAGTGAAGTGTCAAAGTCAAGGAGGACTATTTAAACAATAAAGTGAAGTGACAAAATCAAAAAAGATTATTTAAATGATGAAGTAAGGTGACAAACTCAATTAGGAATATTTAAATTGGAGAATTTTCTAATTATGGAAAGTCGCTAACCTTAAAAATGTGGAAAATAGGTTAAGTGACTTAGAAATGGGTTATGTGACCTAGAAGTGACCTAGAAGGTAGCTACTTGGAGAGTATAAATAAGAGGCAAGGGTCTCTTGTGAAATGAAACTCTTGTGTATCTTTTGTGAGATCTCTCATGCATCTTTGAGCATGTATTGAAGATCTATTATGAGAGGGAGAGCATCTGGAAGATCTCATTGATTCCTCAAAGTTTTGGCAAGACTAAGATCATGATGACAAGAGTCTTGGAAGCTCAGAAACCCTAGTTTTTGAGGTATACGCGGGTTGTAGTGAGATAGGGCGCATACATACGCGGGATGTATGAGGAAAAGGCACATACAATGAATCAATTCATGAAGACTTATGATTGACCTGATGATAGGATCTTGGAGACCGAAGCAGGTTCCGGATATGCATTCTATGGGCTCAGATATTCCATAGAAACTCTGGTATGGTTACATTGTTGTCTTGATGGATACTCTTTCTTGTTGTGTAGAGAATGATTAAGGCATTCTTGATATGGCTGTTGTGATATGGTTTGTGTTGGTTGATGGAGTGATAAAAACTCTTATGATTCATTGATGATGTGATTGATATAGTATGTTGATTTCTTATACATGATGTGTAGCATTCATATTATATGATTGAGAAGCATGAGTTAGTTGCTCGAGAGATTGGATGTGTTATGACTGGTTATGGGTTAGAATTGGAAAGTGGAAAACAAAAGAGAAGATGATTTACGGTTGCAAAGGATCTAAGTTGATATTGAATAGAAAACCATAATTTCTCTGAAGTGATACACATGCTGCAGTATAGAATGGTCTCGTACATACACGAGATGTACTACCAATAGGTCACGTAGCTATTGATAGATTGACATATGTTGAGGATTGTTGCCTCATATCAGTTGGTGTTGAGTGTCTAAGTTGAGTCTTTCATTATAGAGCTGGTTCTCTTTTAGAGTTGTACTCTATTCAATTGTTGTTGATAACCTAAGGATTGAAGTCCGTAATAAAAAGAAAATTGTGCATACATATTGTGTTCCTTTTGTTCCTTTTGATCATGACTTGTTGATGATATATGTTGTTGATGTATATTTACATTTGAATGGTTATGAATGACAGTAATAAGTAATGAGTAAATGGTGTTTTCTAACTAAGAAGTTTGTGAAGGGGATGTTTTGGGGAAAAGATCCCTACACTATTCACCCCCCTTTCTCAGTGTAGTCGGCGTGTCCAACAATTTGTATCAGAGAAGGCCTTCACTATAATCCTTAACAAGCTTGGAGGAGATCCATAGACACACAAATGGATGATGAAGTTCCAACACTTTAGGAGGAAAACTATTCTAGTTGGAGAATAGAGATGAGAGTGCATCTAAAGGAAATGGGAGAGGGTATTTGGAAGGAATCCATTGGTGGATCAGTTTCTTTGAATAATAATTCAAAGTTTGCAGCTCAAAGGGAAGGAAAGAAGAATGATGAATTGGCTCTCAAGACCATTCTTAGTGGACTCTCAATCCCTATCAAATAGAGCATGGGACAATGCACTTCCGCCAAGTATCTATGGCTAAATCTAGAGGATTCATATCAAAGAAAAAAGGAATACCTTGAAGACAATTCCATCAAGAAGACAATTCCATCAAGAAGAATGAAGGTAAAGAATCTCCAAAAACTCTTGATTAAATTATTTCTGAATGTGATGATGTTGGAAAAGAGGAAGATGTTTAAGACATTTCAAAAAGAAAAAGAATCATGTGATGAGATTGGCAAATAGCAAGATCTTGAATACATTTCAAATGAAGGTAAAGAATCTCCACAAACCCTTGATTGCGATAATTCAAAGTGTGATGATGTTGATTTTTTCTCTACTAGTGAAGAAGAAAATCTAGAAGTATTTTGGATAAAATAAATTGATTTTTATCCCATGGAAGAAGTAGAAGAAAATCTATTGGATCTTAAATAAAAAATTGAAAGAAGTCTATATGAATATAACAATGACCACTACTATATAGACTATAGCTATCTTTCGGATAACACTAAAAAGTTTCTTAAGAAGAGTCAAAAGAACATATTGAAGTTAAAGGAAATGATCAAAGAACAAGAAGAGAGTGATAAGACTCAATTAGATGGAAATCAAGAAGAGATCACAAGACTAGAGAATGAAAAAGAAGATAAGAGGGTAGAGGATGAGATTAGAAAAAAAATTGAAATTATTGTCCATCTCAAGACACAAATTGTAAAAGCCAAAAGGGTAGAGAAACTATTGAGGGATCAAATAAATGAAAAAGAAGAATCATGTCATAAGTTAGAAGCTGAAATTGTTCATCTTAGAAAGAAAGTAGAAAATTCAAACAAATTCTTGAATAGCTCAAAAATCTTGACTGAGATCTTGGAATGTCAAAGATCACCAAATGATAAATCAGGTCTTGGATACAAGGGATAAGCTACATATGATAAAAAAAGCACCTCAAAGAAGAATAAGTTAAGTCCCCCACTCTCAAAGGATGAACAAAATGTTGAAAATCAACCATCTACACAAGGCTAAGAAAATTTCAAAAGAACAAAGCAACAAAGACATCAAGAAGCCATCCTTATAGCTCAAAGAAGATTGACACCAAATCAAAGGTATGAAAGTATTTTTCATGGTCAATGTCATTCATGTAATGAATATGGTCAAAAGTATTTGGAATGAAGATCTTATGCAAGGAGAAATAATGGAATATTTCATAACACCATAAGGTGTTGGAGATGTGATCAAGTAGGACAGATTGTTGTTCACTGTCACAAAATGAGATGCTACAAATGTAGTGGATTTGGCCACAAATCCCAATATTGTTGGAACACAAGAAGAAATTCCATGATGAGGACTTCATATCGTATTAGTAGAAGAAGGAATGAAGTAAGGAAGGGAGAAATGTTTGAAAATATGGAAGCTCAGAGCTCAAGTTCTGAGAAGAAGGGACACCTTCAGAAGTGGGTGAAGAAGACTGAACAACGAGAGCATAATGGAAGCCTTAAGGGAGGCTCAAGTGTGACATATACAGAAGCATACGCGGGTGACAGTGGTGACACTCATGTACATACGTAGTCTGACCTTGAATAGGTCGTGTAGATATGCGAGTTGTCTATGCAACAGGCTGCGTATATGTGATAAAGCCTAAGGAAAAGGGTTATACACATGGGTTGCAGCTTGATGTGAGGGTATAACTCTGTGATGCAGGGTCTGACATAGTTTGTTATAGGTTCTGACATTGTTTGTTGTAGGTTTTCATGCTTACATATTGGATTATGTAATGTGATGATATAAAATGAAAGGCTATCTTAGATGGGTGGCACTAACCCATGAGTATGGATTGAGGCATTTACTTTTGAAGAACAATGTTGGTTATCACAGAGAAGTTATGGTACCTTGGTTAAGTGATATATCTTGATGATGCTAGCTAGAGATGTCATTGATCTATTGAAGCACACTATTAGTACATATATTATTGGATGCTTAGTATTTGTTGTAGTGAATGGAGGATTTAGGTTGATCTATTGGGGTACATGGCTGGTACATATTTTAGTTTCATTGATATATCTTACGATGTATTATTGGAAGCATATTTGTTGGATATCTTGGTGCATGCATTTGGCATATGGATGGGCTACATATTGGGACATGTAGTTGGTGAGTTGATGAGGTGATCATGTTGTACATCATTGATGATTCTTATCTATAGTTGCATGATTTGTACACTTCTAGTACATTGGTAGATGCACCTACTAGCATTCTGATTGGCACATGTTTTGTGATGGTTTTGGTATACATGGCTGAGGATTGATATTGTTGTGGGACTTGCTTGGTATGAGTGGTGATGCAATTATGGGATACATGTTTGGTACACTCATAGAAGGTATATGTTTGGATGAGAGTACTTGGATAAAAATAGACCATTGGTATTACTTGTTTCTCATGTTGATAGATGCACATGGTTGGCATGTTGGTAGAGGCATATGGTTGATGCACTCCATTGATGATATCTTATGGCACATTGTATGGTGTTGATGTACATGGTTGATGTACATGGATGTTTTGCATGATGGGCACATTTTTTGGTACATGATGTATTTGTTCATTCATTGACATATCTTTTACTTCATGATGTTTATTATGGCATGAGTTTGATACATGGGAAGGTCCAAGGATCATCATAGAAAGTGTGATTGTTTTATGATCCAATTGAGTAGTAGCATTTGCAGCAAAAGCATATTGCAGTGGTAGCATATTGTTCATATTGCAGAGAATATAAGCCGAGACATAACCATAGGGGGAGACATACCCATTAGGTGAGTCATTCGTCTTCCCATGATTCTAGAAGGATTTATTTATCATATGCACACTAGGAAAGAGCCCTATATTTGAAGAAAGAGCATAGAATCATAATTCCAGGAGGAGTGATGGTCACATGGGGAGTATCAGCAATGTATATTCAACATTACACCAGAGTGATATCCCTTATTAAAAAGGGGGAAGATTATTTAGAGTAATATCAAAGGCACTCAGACAGGGGGAGAGAGAGTCTAATGGGGAGCTGCCCCAAGGGGAGAATGACCCGTTTACATCGGGAGAATGACCCTTTTCCATTGATGTCAAAGGGGGAGAGATAGTCACATTGATGTGATTATTGATGTCAAGAGATAATCAAATTCATATATGACTATTGATGTAGATCATGCCTTGTCCACATGTTGACATCAAAGATTGGTGTTGACATCAATGTTGGTATTTCCATCAATGCCAAAGGGGGATATTGTTGGATCATGTTTTCATTGTGCCCAAGATTGATTTCAAAGGTTTAACTAATCGATTTCAAAGGATTTATGTCAAGTGATTGATTGATTTTAAGTGATGATTGATTGATTGTAGTCATATGATGGATGTCAAAATTGATTGATTCCAAAGGATGATTGAATGATGTCAAATATCAAAGGTTTGATGTACACATGTCTTATCATAGTATATTGATGAAAATGGATAAATGATTTGTCATTGATACATGATGCATAGATGAAGATGTATTAATAAAGATGAATCATTATTGTCTTATCATGGTTGATAAGGTGCACAAATGGATGAAATCTAAAGTGGTCCCCTTATGGTGAAATCCCATGCAGTAAAACACTTTACGATTGATTTATCCTAGAAGTATGGTTGGAGAACCCATCCTTATATGTAGAATAATGAGATGAAGATCAATGAAATTTTTGGTGAAACTATCACAGATGGATAGTACTTGTCATGCCCTTTCTTGTGGTATGTGGAATGTCACACAACTCATCATGGTTTAATGTTATGGCCCTACAAAGATGAAGGAACCTCATATGTTGGCTTGGAGACCCAAAAGGTCAATGAAGTCAAAGATCTTGCAAAGAAGAAATTATTATTTAAATGATAAAGTGAAGAGACAAAGTGAAGGAGGACTATTTAAAAAATAAAGTGAAGTGACAAAATCAAAGAAGATTATTTAAATGATAAAGTAAGGTGACAAAGTCAAGTAGGAATATTTAAATTGGAGAAATTTCTAATTATGAAAAGTGGCTAACCTTAAAAATTTGAAAAATAGGTTAAGTGACCTGGAAATGGGTTAAGTGACCTAGAAGTGATATAGAAGATAGCTACTTGGAGAATATAAATAAGAGGCAAGGGTCTCTTGTGAAATGAAATTCTTGTGTATCTTTTGTGAGATATATTGTGCATCTTTGAGCATGTATTGAAGATCTATTCTGAGAGGGAGAGCATCTAGAGGATCTCATGGACGCATCAAAGTTTTTTCAAGTATGATATCACGACGACAAAAGTTTCTGAGGTATACGTGGGCTGCAGTGAGATAGGGCGCGTACATTCACGGGCTGTATGAGGACATGGTGCATACAGTGAGTGAATTCATGAAGAATTATGATTGATATGATGACAGGCTCTTGGAAACTGAAGCAGGTTCCAGATCTGCATTCTATGGGCTTAGATCTATCATAGAAACTCTAACATGGTTACATTGTTGTCTTTATGAATACTCTTTCTTGTCGTGTAGTGAATGCTTAAGGCATTCTTGGTATGGTTGTTGTGATATGGTTTGTGTTGGTTGGTGGAGTGAGAAACACTCTTATGATTCATTGTTTATGTGATTTCTATAGTATTTTGATTGCTTATACATGATTAGTAACATTCATATTGTATGGTTGAGAAGCATTAGTTAGTTGTTTGAGAGATTGGATGTGTTATGACTTATTATGGGTCAGAACTGGACAATGGAAAAAATAAGAGAAGATGATTGATGGTTGTAGAGGATCTAAGTTGATCTTGAAGAGAAAACCCTAATTTCTCTGAAGTGTTACACATGTTGCAGTATAGACTGGCTGCGTACATATGCAGGTTGTACCATTGGTAGTGCACACACATACATGTGCTACACTACCAATAGGTCATGTAATTGTTGATAGATTGACATATGTTAAGGATTATTGCCTCATCTCAGTTTGTGTTGAGTGTGTAAGATGAGTATTGTATTATAGAGATGGTGCTCTTATAGAGTTGTACTCTATTTAGTTGTTGTTGATAACCTAAGGATTGAAATCCGTAATAAAAATAAAATTGTACATACATCTTGTGTTCCTTGTGTTCCTTGTGATGATGACTTATTGATGATATATGTTGTTGTTATATGTTGCTGATGTATATTTAGATTTGAGTGGTTATGAATGACAGTAACAAGTAATGAGTAAATGTTGATTGCTAACTAAGAAGTTTGTGAAGGGGAAGTTTTGGGAAAAAATCCCTACACTGTTCACCCCCCCCCCCCC